>SNQN01000565.1:120349-138112 GCA_008642245.1 Bassia scoparia
GAAGGATTAATCCCAAAAAAAATAATTAAATTGGTTATCAAGATACGGAAAGCCTTAACTCAGCCAAACCCCCAATCTTAGTAAGACATACACATTATAGAATCCAATACTTTGTACAGTGACATTACAACAGAGGTTGTCAACATAATTATTTTCAACGAAATAATAGTCTCATGATCATTTGGACGCAATTGATTCAGTCTACATTATTTATTGATCATCTATTTTATTCCATGAACACATTTGTGACAATTGAGAGATCATACTTTTGAAACTCGCCAGTAAAATGTGATGCAATCAAAAACTGGATCAAATGGTTCACTTTAGTAATCAGACTAGGAGTATTTTGCCAAACTCGCTATGCATTGAATCCAGTCCAGGAAATTCCGAAAAACGACTCCAAAACAGTTTCCTCGATGAAACTATGAAATTCAAACCAAAACATAAAACACAAAACCAAAACACAAAGTGATCACTCGAATTCATTCGATTCTTGCGATCGTCAACTAAATATTATTTACTCAAGCCTACATCTAAAGTAATGAAGATTCCAAAAAATTCGCAGCAATCAATCATCAAAGGAGGAATCATGAAACAATTAGAAAACGTAGGAATGGATACTCAGGTGTAACACATACAGCAACTATTGGGATCGCAAGATTCGAACATTGATTTTGCAAATAGTGATTTCATAACGAACTACCTGTCAGATGAGAGAAATGCAGAAGTCCGATTTCAGACCAAACTAACGTAAAGCTCACTTTCTAATTAAAAAAAAAGGTAAGTGTAAACGTCAAAGTCAAACGTGACACCTTGACCGTAACTAACTTAATTGTCCGGTTTTCGCAAACAATTACCTAAAACGAGCCAAATTTTGTTGACCAAAACTTCCCCAAAATTCCGTTTTTATATTTTTTTTTTCATTTTGGGATTGCCGCCCACTATGCATGTGGACGACAATTTTTCGATTCGATTTTCTAACTACATATTACCGATATTTTTTTCCAAAATATGGACTTTCGATCCGGATTTTTTTAAATTCGAAAAAGCTCGGATCGGATTTTTTATATACGGAGAACGGATCGATCCTACATGTGCCAATTTACTCTTAGATTTGCTTGTCCGATTTCCTATTATATGGTAATTGGCTTACTCAGCGTAATCGATCGAATATCCGGTTTTTTAATTCGGATATTCGATTATATTAATTCGAAATTCGTGGTTGAGTCAACATTTTGGATATTTAAATAAAAAGTTAACATCAACGTCACGCAATAACAGCTCCGAAAAACTGGGATTCGGATATTCTTTTCTGATTTGATTTTCGAATTCGGAAATCTTGACATTATTCGGATCGTAATCGAAATTAAATTAACGATATCCGAACATTCGGTATCGGAATTTTTCATATTCGGTTATTGAAAGCCCTAATGTAAGTGATTGTGATTATGTGAGTTTCTTATGATGACATGATCATATTTTTTATTTGTTTAACGAGAATGAATAAGGATTTCTTAAAGAATAAAATAGTTTAAAGACACTCATAAGTCCAATCAAGAAGAAAACGCAAACATTCTACAATATTAAATACTTTAGAACTACGTTTCATCGCAGAAATTCGATTTAAAATCTTAATAAATTCTCGACCCCGAGACAATAAATCTGTGAGTTTCTCTCTGATAGCAACGTTCCGCTAATGCGTAGTCGTTGGATAATATACTTTTGTCATTTTCTGATTCTTTCTCCAAAATGTGAAACCTTAAAATCTATTCTCCAACAAACGATAAAAAAAATCCTAGTTAATCCGATCTTCCATAGCGGAAAAGCGAGAAAACTATACACTTCCAAATCACTCACAAGGAGATGATAAAATAACCCAAAATTGGGATAAAACTCTCATAAAGAAGATTATAAACTCAATACTTATAAAACTCATAAACTCTCATAAAGAAAGAAGAAAAGTAGGATTATTCTGAACAAACAAGTAAAAGAAAGCAGTACGTAGAAAGAAAAATTGGGGCTTACCACCAACAAGAATGATGGTTAGCCCCCGATGGCTTAAAGAAAGTAGAGTTTAATTTAGAGGAGAGTTTTTATTAGAGAGATTGTGTATATGGTATTCGTATATGTTTATGGTGTGTTCCAATGATAAATATATTGTAATGTTTCCTTCATAAAGAAGTTATAATCTATTATAACTATATACTAATTACTAAATAAATCATTGTTTGACCTTATTAGTGTCCACATGTTAAATGCTCACAAAAAAATTCCCTCCAAAGTTAAGATTACAAATATTTCTAAGATTTTTTCTTAATAATTTGTTCTTCCAATTATGTATTTGACTAATGTTACACTATTAATTATACCAGATTACATCGCGGGCAATTGCCCGTGTTATCATGATAAATTTTTAAAGGTAAATTAATGAAATTTTAATTTTTTTTAAAACTAATTTAGTGTGTGATTAATGTATAGTTATGGAATACCCTATTTTTGTATTTCTTATTGAAGATATAGTAAAAAAAAATCTTTAACAATATATTGAAAATTAGTTAAGATTTTTTTTCCTAAATTAAGTTGAAGATATCATCGTGCACAATGAAATTATTGTGCACGGATGCACATTTGAAGTTTCTCTCCTAATAGATATGTTGATGAATTTTTTATTTAATATTTTTATTCATTGAATCAAACAATTTATTTTTTAATATATTGTCCATTTTTATCCCTAGTGCTATGTTCGTCCTTTCATGAGGCTTTAGGTTTTTGTGTTTTGTCCTCTCGTGAGGTTTGGTGGTGTGGGTTGTATTCGTGAGGTTTGCCACAGTGTGCATAATCGTCAATTTGGTGGTGTGTGACAAGAAAGATTTGATGGTTACAGATCCATTTTTCCCTTTGAAAGCTATACTTCAGATGGCTCAATGGTGTTGAGACATCAATGAAATCACTTGGTGATTTCGCAGCTGCGACATCAGTGGAGCTATTTACCAAATTAGAGTGAAATAAATTGTATTGTTTGATTTGTTTTCTATTATTTTTTTGCTACCCTTCTGTAAGTGCCTTCAGGATATATTAATTATCCATTAGAAATATATATACTATGATATAAGCTAAGGGAGAGCAAGGACCCGTTTAGTATATCATAGAGATATACAAAATCAGTATATCCAATGGCAAAGCGTAAATAAGGTGAATAAGAGGTACTGTCACGTGTGGGGCTTGGTTAGTTTTACGGTCGGTCGTTTTTGATTATAACGGTATCATGCTGTTGACCTTAGTTTAGTTGCTCCCTTATTTTAGCTTCCTCTCCACTCTTCAGCCAGGTTACACTCCCCATCACAAATGTAAACCCTCAATTCAGTGATTAAGGAGAGAGAATGAAGCTCATTCGATTGTTGGTTGCATCCTCTTCTGATGAAATTCGTTGTTGGCCCAAAGATCTTCTCACTCTACATTGGTTGCTTGCATCTTGTTGGTTTCTTGAATTGGATTTTGAAGCTTCACTTCGACTTCGCATCCTTCTATTTCTAGGTTAGTTTGAAATTCAACAATTTAGTAGTATAAGTTTGCGAGATGGAGATGTAGATGTTACCTTTGCTTTTGAACTTTGTTGGTTTCAGAATTGAAAGTTTAAAGAGTCTACTTAGCTTTCCAATCTAATTGCCAGGTTAGTCTTTGTTGAATATTGAACATAATTTAAATAGTATAGAATTTTACAATTACATTTATGTTTTCTTTTACGTTGTTAGTACTTTGTTGTTGTTTTTTTTTTGTGAAAAGTAACATTGGTGTGCATTTTTCCTTAGATTTGCTCTAAATTGGGGTGTTTTCTGAATTATTTTTTGTATGATAAGAGCACAATTATACTAAATAAAGATTTGTGAGTCAAATAGTAGTGATAGTTGAAACAATGAAATAACTAGTTACCTATTATTAATTGTAGTGATAGAATTGTGAGTTCAGTAGAGTTTTGGATTCCAGAGTTTGGTTCATTAGAGTTAAGACGTGTAATTTAGTTAGATTATTATATATAAGTATTCTTAAGTTAATTTTCCGGTAGCATTTAGACGATAATACTATGATAGTTGACAATAACAAGTCTCGTGCGTATAAACCCGCTTTTATGCAAAGGTATGTACAAATTCATGCCATAATTAATTAATTTATAAAAACTATTAATGATACAAGGTTACATCACAAACAAAATTAACCCATAATTGTACGTACGAACATAATAAAGAAGAAAAAAAACCAATGGATGACGAACATCAACTAAATCTAGTGGAAATACTCTTGTATAGTTTTGAATCCATCAATTACTACATCTAGAGTTCCATTACTCCATGGCAGTTAGTCCTTGCCATGTTCTTCAACAATATCTTTTAAAATCCAATGCCTCGGTGGTGGGTCTGTGATCGAGTTGATACTGGATCGCATACTTGCATCCAAGCGCCATTGCTATGCAGTAATTTTGACGTTCATTCGTGCTGCAAATCCATCCGAGGGAAATACATGGGAGTCAAGATATCATGAAGGGTGCAACAATCTATGCGAATATGTCAAAGACTTCCAACCTTAAAGAACAGTTTTGATAAGTCTTATTAGTTAAAGTAGATAATAAGTCATACATTATAATACACAATTATCTACATTAGTTCCTTCCTTTAGAATCAAGGTTTTTAAACCAAATGTTATTTTTTTTACTTAAATATAATGTTATGAATTAAATCTCATATAATATCATAAAAACATATCATTAAACAAACATGAGATATTAAAAAATTAAATATGGTTACATTATAAACATATCAAAAAGTACATAGTAACTTATCATTTTGGCGGAGTTAGTCGTTTGATAGACGGGGGTTGGACTAGGCATGCGAATATTACATCATTCTCTGACTTGATAACAGTTTTCTTATAGATAGATCTCGATTACAATTATATCATTAGATAGTGGAAATGAATGAAGAAGGTTAAGCTTGTTTTGGATTGGGAAACGATATGAGCATACCTTATTATATATATTATTGTGTGTGTGTGTTGTGTGTGTGTGTGTGTGTGTGTGTGGTTGTGTGTGTGTGTGTTGTGTGTGTGTGTGGTGCGTGGCGTGCAGCGCTGCTCCTTATTGCCGCAGCTTAGTATATTGATGAGTTAAAGTTAGCCATAATGAATGAATGAGGATGTGTGTTTGCAGTTTTGTAGAGATTAGATGAAAAGCTGCTCTTGAATTAGATCCATGTGTACAAAAAGAAGCATAATATATACTATGTGTAAGTTTAATGTTTCAGTTAATATTTACTTTGGTTAGTATAGACTAATGAATTGAAGGATGTGTGTTGTTTCACTACAGCGTGTTTGGATTAACTGTTGTATTGATTATTTAGTTCTTCCATGTTAAGGTTATGGGTTGTTTCACAAGATTATTGTGGTTAAGTATATGTTGATTATTGTTCTTCAGTATGTTGTTAAGTGAATCTGTGCTAGATGGCATTAATAAACCGTTTCCAGATCACATTATATTATATCTTGTGCTATGTTTTGTTCTTTCTTTAATGTAGACAGAGTAGTATATCCACCTGATAATCTCTCTCCAAACTTACAACTGGGCATGCACAAGATTAGTTTAATTCACATAACCATTCCCTCCCATAGAAAATTTCATGGTTAAAGGATAGTCTCTATAAATCTTGTTAATAATTTTTTTAGATTTTATTGTAAGCTTGACATGAATGTGTGCATTAAGTTGATCTAAAATAAGAGATCATAAAATTAAGGGTTATGGAATATTATTTATTAAATGGATATAAATTGAGAAGTTTATAAAAGATATTTCAGAATAAAACCTAGTTAGTTGTATATATTTTTGAAAGAATAAATCTTTTTAATAAGCAACAAAATTTGTTTCGCCCTGTTTATGTATTTCACATAAATTCATTTCTACATCTTGATAAACGAGCTTAATTGAAAATGTGTTTAAGATATAATTGGTTTTGGGAGAAAATGGTTTCCTGAAATTGTGGAAAATCTATTTGAGTAAAATGTTGCAGTGGATATGCTGTTCATCAAGCTAAAACCTAAAAAACCTGATTGAGAATAAATAAGAGTTAAACAGTTATAATCAACTAATCAAGGATGGTGGAAAAGTGAACTTGCAGTTCAATGTTCACTAAGCTACAAGTCAAACGTTGCACTTGACACCGTTACATAACTTAATTGTCCGGTTTTTCAGACATACTAAAAGGCTAAAACGAGCCAAAATTTTGTTGACCAAAACTTCCCCAAAATTCCGTTTTTTCTATATTGTTTTTATCATTTTGGGTATGCCGCCTATATGCATGTTGAAAGGTTAGGGCTGTGCACAAATTTTCGATTTCGATTTTTCCAATACAATATACGATATTTTTTTCCCAAAAATTATGGACTTTCGATCCGTTTTTTAAAATTTACGGAAAATCGGATCGGATATTCGATTTTTTAATTTCGGTAAATCCCGATCGGATCTGAAATGAAATTTATTTAATTTGATTGTCTGAATTTTCCTAATTATATGTAGAAATTGGGTCTTTAAATTCGGTAAATCGAATCGAATATCGTTTTTTAATTTCGGAATATTCGATTTTTTAAATTCGGAAATATCGAGATTGAGTCAAAAGTTGGGATTTTAATTAAAAATTTACATTAAAGTCAACGCAATATTAAAGCTCCAAACTGAGGATTCGGATATCTACTTTCTGATTCGATTTTTTCGGAAATTCGGCAAATCCGAATTATTCGGATCGTAATCGGATAAAAAACAATATCTCGAAAATTCGGATCGAAATTTTTGTCGGTATTTATCGGTTTTCAACAGCCCTAATGTGAGTGAGTGATTATGTGGGTTTCCTTATGATTGAAGTTCTTATTTTTTATTTTTCAACGAGAAGAATAATGATTTCATTAATATAAATAGTTAAGAAGACACTCATAAAGTCCACAATCAATAGAAGAAAAGTGCAAAAATCTAACAATAATATCAAATACTAGAACTAGTTACATCGCAAATTCGATTAAAATAGCCTAATAAAGAATCTTCATCCGAAACATATAATCTGTGAGTTCTCTCTGATATTGCATAATGTCCGCTGATGCCGGTAGTCGTTTGGGTAAAATATACTTTTGTATTTCTAATTTTTCCAAAATTTTTGAAACCTTAAATCTACCATTCTCCAACAAACGATAAAAACAAAAATCCTAGATAAGTCCGATCTTCCATACGAAAAGACGGAAAACTATACACCCAAACACCACAAAGGAGATGATAATTTTAACCCAAAATTGGGGATAAAACTCTCATAAAGAGTATAAAAACTCAATACTTGGAGATCAAACTCATAAAACTCTCATAAAGAAAGATAGAAAAGAGGATTATTCATGAACAAAACAAGTAAAAAGAAAGAGTACGTAGAAGAAAAATTGGGGCTTACCACCAACAAAGATATGATGGTAGCCCCGATGGCTTAAGAACAAAGTAGAGTTTAAATTTAGAGATGTTTTTTTTAGAGAGATTTGTGTATATGGGTATATTCGTATAGTTTACTGGTGTGTTTCCAATGATAAATATATTGTACATGTTCCTTCATAAAGCAAGATTAATAATCTATTTATACTATAATACTAATTACTAAAATAATCATTGTTGACATTATTATGTGCACAATGTTAATTGCTAACAAAATAATTCCCCTAAAGTTAAGATTACATTTTCTAAGATTTTCTTTAAAACTTTGTTCTTCAATATGGTATTTTGACTAAATGTTAGCCCTATTAATTACTACCAGATTACATCGGGGCAATGCCCATGTTATAATACATGATAAATTTTATAAAGGGTAAAATTAATGAAATTTTAATTTTTTAAAAAAACTAATTTAGTGTGTTAGATTAATGTATAGTTATGAATCTCCTATTTTTGTATTTTCTTTATTGAAAGAATAGTAAAAAATCTTTACAAATATCATGGAAAATTGTTAAAGATTTTTTTTCCTAAATTAAAGTTGAAGATTCATCGTGCACAATGGAAATTATTATGCACCGGATGCACATTTGAAGTTTTTCTCTTATAGATTGTTGATTGATTTTTTTCATTTAAATATTTTTATTCAATTGAATCAAACAAATTTTTTTAATATATTATCCATTTTTACCCTAATGCTATGTTTCGTCCTCTCATGAGGCTTAGGTTTTTGTGTTCTTGTCCTCTTCGTGAGGCTTTTGGTGGTGTGGGTTGTACTCGTGAAGGTTTTAACACAGTGCATAATCGTCAATTTGGTGGTGGTGACAAAGAAAGATTTATGGTTACAGATCCATTTTTTCTCCTTTGAAGCTATACTTCAGATGGCTGCAATTGGATGTTGAGACATCAATGACAAATCACTTGGTGATTTCYCAGTCGGACATCAGTGGAGCTATTACCAAATTAGAAGTGAAAATWAATCTTGTATTGTTTYATTTGTTTTCATTATTATCTTTGTCTACCTTCTGTAAGTGCCATTCAGRGATATATTAAATTAATCCATTAGAAAATATATATCTATYATATAAGCTAAGGGAGGAGCAAGGACCCGTTTAAGTATATCATAGAGATATACAAAATCAGTATATCCAATGGCAAAAGCGTAAATAAGGTGAATAAGAGGTAACTGTCACGTGTGGGGCTTGGTTAGTTTRTACGGTSGGRCGTTTTGATTATAACGGTATCATGRTGTTGACCTTAGTTAGTTTGCTTCCCCTTTATTTTAGCTTCCTCTRCCWCTCTTCAGCCAGGTTACACCTCCCCACTCACAAATGTAAAACCCTCAATTCAGTGATTAAGGAGAGAGAAATGAAGCTCATTCGATTGTTGGTTGCAACCCTCTTCTGATGAAATTCCGTTGTTGTGAGCTAAAGATCTTCTCACTCATACATTGTTTCTCATCATTGTTGGTTTCTTGAATTGGATTTTTGAAGCTTCACTTCGACTTCGCAATCCTCTATTTCTAGGTTAGTTTTGAAATTCAACAATTTAGTAGTATAAGTTTGCGAGATGGAGATGTAGATGGTTACCTTGCWTTTGAACGTTGTTGGTTTCAAGAATTGAAAGTMTTAAAGCATCTACTTGATTTCCCAATCTAATTTCCAGGTTAGTATTGTTGAAATTGAACATAATTTAAATAGTATAAATTTTACAATTACAATTTATGTTTTTCTTTGACGATTGTTAGTACTTTTTGTTGTTGTTTTTTTTTGTGAAAAAGTAACATTGGTGTTGCATTTTTCCCTTAGATTTGCTCTAAATTGGGGTTTCTGAATTAGTTTTGTATGATAAGAGCACAATTATWCTAAATAAAGATTTGTGAGTTTAATAGTAGTGATAGTTGACAAATGACAATAACTAGTTACACTATTATTAATTGTAGTGATAGAATTGTGAGTTCAGTAGAGTTTGGATTCCAAGATTTTGGTTCATTAGAGCTTAAGACGTGTAATTAGTTAGACTATTATTAATAAGTATCGTTAAGTTAATTATTCCGGTAGRATTAGACGATAATACTACTGATAGTTGACAATAACAAGTCTCGTGCGTATAAACCCGCTTTTATTGCAAAGTAGTACAAATTCATCCATAATTAATTAATTATAAAAACTATTATGATAACAGAGTTACATCACAAACAAAATAACCCATAATTGTAACGTACCGAACATAATACAAAAGAAAGAAAAAACGATAGGATGACAGAACATCAACTAAAATCTAGTGGAAATACTCCTTGTATAGTTTTGGAAATCCATCAACTACTACATCTAAAGTTCCATTAATCCATGCAGTTAAGTCCTTGCCATCGTTCTCAACAATATCTTTTAAAATCCAATGCTCGAGTGGTGTCCTGTGATCGAGTTGATACTGGATCGCACACTTGCACCAAAGATGCCATTGCTTGCAAGTAATTTTGACGTTCATACGTGCTGCCAAATCCATCCGAGGGAATACATGGGCAGTCAAGATATCATGAAGGGTGCACAATCTATGCGATARGTCAAAGACTTCCAACCCTTAAAGAACAGTTTTGATAGTCTTATTAGTTCAAAGGTAGATAAATAAGTCATACATRAATACACAAATTATCTACATTAGTTCCAATCCTTTAGAATCAAAGGTTTTTWAAACCAAATGTTATTTTTTTTTTAACTTAATTAATAGTTTATGAATTAAAATCATATAATACAAAAAACATATCATATAAACAAATATGAGATATTAAAAATATTAAATATGAGATATACATTATAAACATATCAAAAAATAATCAGTACACCTTACCATTTGGCGGAGTTAGTCGTTGATAGACGGGGGTTGGACTAGGCCATGCAATATCATCATCATTCTCTGACTTGATAACAATTTCCTTATAGATAGATCTCCATTACAATATAATAGATCAGTGGGAAGAATGAAGAAGGTTAAGACTTGTTTTGTGAATTGGAAACGATATGAGCATACCTATATATCTGTCTCTTATACACATCTAGATGTGTATAAGAGACAGATTAATGTGTGATCAATTAGCTCATAATAATAAGATAAAAGATATAGATATTGAATTTATGGAGTAATAATTATTAATGGAAAAATAGAGTTGTTTATGAAAAGATATTTCAGAAATAAAACCTAGGTAAGTTGTATATATTTTGAAAGAATAAAATCTTTTTATAAGCAACAAATTTTGTTTCCTGTCAAATGTATTTCATAACATTCATTTCCTACATCTTTGATAAAAGAGCTTAATTGAAAATGTGTTTTAATGATATAACGGTTTTGGAGAAAATGGCTTCCTGAAATTGTGGAAAATCTATTTTGAGTAAAAGTGTGTGCAAGTGGAATGCTTGTTCATCAAGCTAAAAGCCTAAAAACTGATTGAGAATAATAAGAGTTAAACAGTTATAATCCAACTAATAAGGATCGTGTGAAAGTGAACTTGCAGTTCAAGTTCCACTAAGCATTACTTCCTACAAAATAGGAGATAGTGCATTGGTGTGTGCTTACTGCTTTGATCTACGCTCATATATCTCTACATATATAATCAATTGGTAATTCATTAAGATACACTTGAACAAGCAATTAATCCGAGTCTTTTAATTCTCACAAGTGCCAAGCATCTAGGTTGTCATTGGGTTGTAAGTGTTTTGATCTGTTGATTGAGGCGAGAGTTTGTGATTGAGAAATTCAGAACCGAGGGATTTTAGAGGAAGTCAAGTTTAAACAATAGTGGGAATGGTTACAAGGGGTTCTTTAGTTCGCGGAGGAACTTAAGAGCGGTGTCTTAGATTGAAATTCGGTCTTGTACTAAGGACCTTAGCTTTGCATACTAAACAACAAARGAGTCATGTAACAGTCTCATATAGAAAATGATTATTCCTTAGGCGTCGTAATGTCAAAATGGTTGTAAACTAGAATCGTTTAGGCCTTACGTCTTTTTGCATCGCACAATTGTAAACGAGCTCCAAAAACTCGTACTTCGCCTTAAAAAATCAAAAAACAATTAGTTAAAAAATAAAATAAAATTATAAAGCAAAAAAAAAAAAATATGAAAATAAATAAAGGCCAAAAATGAATTTTGGCGTACTTGCATTTTCATTTTGAATCAAGTCAATAGGCAAGGAATGATCACTATTAGGCCATGCATTGAGTCTAGTCAAGGAAGCAAGTCTTGCATTGTTTTATAAAAATCGAGTCTAATACACTCTAATGCAGGATATAGTCATCTAGATAGCAACTTTAAAGGTCGGCAAGGCATGGTCTACTAGTTCCTATTCCTTTGCACAAAAGGAACGTTTAGCACCACAAGTCTAAGTCCACCAATTCCTCACCGCCACAAATGGGTGATGAAAGCAACACCATTCGTGACATCGTGATAAGTGCAAAAAATGGTCACATTTAGGCACTTATTTCTTCCTTGTTTTGGCTAACTTGTGTGTTTTCGATATCATTTTACTAGCCTTTTGGTTAGTTTTCCACTTTGTATAGTTTTGTAGAGCTTTGTTGGTTTTTAGTAGTTTTTATAGGTTTTTCAGTTGTTTTCTCTTCTTTTGTATTCTTATACACTCAATTGCAAGTGTTGTGAGTGTTTGCAAGTTGCCTATGTGTGCGCTAGTGTTGTGCCTTGTTACTTGTTGGCATGGTTGTACTTGCGAAAGTTGAACCTTAAAGTGTTTGAACTTATACTCTAACAGCTTCTTCGAGCCATATCTTTCTTCACACTTTCGAATTTACAGGTGATACTTTTTGCATTAAAAAGTAGACTCTGTGAGCTTTCTAACGGTATATTATAAGCTCCAAATCCTATCACCGAGTGCGAAGTTATGGCCGTTCGAAGTTGAGGCAGTTGAGCAAGGCAAAGCTTCCAAGTCACTAGCAAAAACGAGCGCACGCACATTGAGGGGTCTTGCCCGGGCCTCTCCAGTCGGCCCGCACCTGCAGCCTCCTCCCCTCTTTTCCAGAAACATTTTCGAGTGTGTGCGCATGTAGGGAGTGGCCCGCTCCTCGGCCCGCGCATCTGCAGGTGGCCCGCGCCTCAGCCCGCGCATGACCCACACTCGCCTACAGGATTTCCAAAATGTTTTTCGAGCGTACGCGCGTCAAGGGTGTGGTACGCGCCACCACCCGCACATGGCTGACCGCCCCATGCCTCCGCCTGCGCATGGGCCCGTGCTTGCGTGTCACTTCGGTTTTGTTGACTTTTTGGCATTTCGACTAGCGTTGACTTGACCTTTGAGGAGTATTTGGCACATGTGGAAATTAGTAATGACAATCTTATAATTATTGTAAGCTTTGTAATTGAGTTTTTATATATAGTTTTAGGAGAAACATGTGAAAGAAGGCAATTAGAAGTAGATTTAGAGAGAGGTAATTAAAAACAATTAGATTAGCAATTAGCAATTACAATTTTTTCAGATTTCTTGTTTTAGTCTTCTTTTAATGTTTCATTTCATCTTCTTCCTTGTTCTTAGTTTTAGGAGAGAGAATGTTGTTGGTTCTTGACACTTTTTTGCTCTAATTTCTTCATTTCTCAACCAATTCTTGCAAGTCTTATATGCAATTCAATCAATTTTTCGAGGTAACTCCATTTCTATCATTCTTTTATGTTTTAATTTCGTTTACTTCATGTTTTGAGCATATTTCAAATTTTATGTTTTTGTGGGTCTTCTTTCTTGCTTTTGATTTTGATTTCTTTTATTGATAGATAGAATCTTAGAGTGTTTGTGAGTCTATTGAACTTTGTTTTTTTGGTTTAGATTTGAGCTAGTTCTACAATACCCTATTTTGTTTTGTTTTTGTTGCTTCAATGGCTATTTCCATGTTTGTTCTTGCTAWTTTTGTTGTCTCTTTGCTTCCAACTACGCTTTGTGAGTAGTTACTTGCTTAGGGATGCTAGGGAGCCTAACTATAATCAATTGATGCCAAAATGATATAATAATCTCATTTCAACAATCCTTGTTCCTAATATTGTGGTTTCTCAATCTTGCTTGGTTTTGGATTTGGCCACCGAAGGCTTTGTGAGAGAGAGTTTGCCTTGTTCAACCTTTGCAAGGGATTAGAGGGGTTGTTTTGGGTATTGGTTTAATCAATTTTTGACTAATTCTTGTGAGAGCTTAAAGGGTACTTTGGTTTGAGCAAATTTGGTAGAGTGGGATGACTTTGGAGATGATTCCAACCATTTTGCTAAACTAAGATCACAATTTCTTTAAAGTTGAACTAAGATCACAACTTTGATTGGCATACAAATCCTTTATATAGTTGGGCAAGCTAGCGTTCTTAAGTGTTTGTAATATTTGTTTTCTAATCGTTTATTTCCAAGTTTACTTCTAGTTCTAGCTATTTCCAATCAAAATTTGGTTTGCCCCCAAACTTAGTTGGCTTAACTCAAGCACCACTCCTAACCTTCCTTGTGGTTCGACCCTTTGCTTGCCACTAAACTAGTTGTTGGGTCCCTTAGGTTTTGAATGATGACAAACCAATACAGGAAACAGGTTACTTAATTGTGTATATAGTTGGTTTTGGGAACCAGCTGTTATAGGATACTTGTTTCCGTAGACAAGTTAATACTTATTATGTATMCATTGAAACTAACTTGTTTTTTACAGGGAACAGCTAAATAAACACAAAGCTCATATACTGGTACAGAACCAGTAAGAGCTGTTTCCTTGACTGTTATGCTGAAAAACAGTCAAATACCTTTTATTGCACCTTAAACCGTACCTGTTACATGTGCAGTAATAGGATGATTCCAAGACTTGAAGTATGAAGCCTTTCGAAGACATTCGAAGAAAGAAGATGTGCTCAAAATTGAAGTATTCAAAGGAAGATTCAAAGTCTTGAAGATTAACATGAAAGAATAGAAGAAATGCTCCTAAAATTTAAATCTAGGAATTCCATGTAATATGCCTCTGTAGTGTGACTTAATGTTTATCGGTTTTTAAAGTGCTTATATGTGTTTTGAGCTATGATATGAATTCTGGTACAAGTTGGAACAAATTCATCAAAACTCAATTAGGGAACCAGGCTGGGGAACCAGCTGTGTCCCTGAGTTGGAATTATGGCTGTGGTTTTAAAAAAAATTTTTCCCTAAAATATTTTTTGTAAAAGATACATTTTGAAAATAAGATTTGGCGTTGAAATATAGAGAGAAAAATGGTTGTTACTAATTAAACCTAGGAGTATAAATATACACTTATATATATAACACATATTGTATATATATCACAATATATATTATAGTACATATATAATATATTATATAAATATATATATATATATATATTATATATATATATTAATATTATTATACAACATTATATAATAATTATATATATACATAATATAATACTCATCTAATACTTCTAATCCATATCTCTCTCCACGGATCACAAAGAGTTTATTTTGAGATAAAAAACAAAGCACAAGACTTTACTTTGATCATACATTAAAGAGCATTTAGTCGAGCTTTATTTTTCTCTTTTAGCTTATTAGAATGAATAATAAGAAGAGAAAATGTTGATATTGTAAAGGCATTCAACAGAGGGGTTGAAGGCCTGGTGCAGTGTTTGTGAGTTTCCAAACACAAAATGGACTTACGCGTGCGAGTTGAGTGCACATTCAGAAATTGAGTGTGGGGTGGTGCTGGTTCCCGGAGTAAGGAAACAACAGAGTGAGCGTGTTCTTTATTTTTCGGAGTAGATTAAAAAAGAACATAGGGTATATTGATTGACTTAAGTCTGAAAAGGAACCAGCCAGAGGCCATAGCCCTCCAGGGAAAAGTAGAAGAGGATGAAGATGAGATTGGCATGATTGCCAAAAGGTTTGAAGAACACTCGAGATCAGAGGAAGAAAACTTACTTCAAAGGTAAAATTTCAAAAAAAGACTAACTCATCTTCTGTAGGGTCTTCAAGTGTGGAGAGAAGGGACATCTAATTTAGAGATTGTGCCAGTGGAAGGACAAACGTCAAGTCTGGAGAAAAGCGGAGCTTCACAAAAAATGCTATGATAGCATGAATTGGGGTGATTCTGACTCGGGATCTGATGAGGATGAAGAAATCACTAACCCTAGTGGTTTGCATGATTGCCTTTGCAAACATTCAGGAAACACCATTGATTCCAGAACCAGAGGGGGAACCAGCACGTTTGAAAAATGCTTGATGGCCAAGAAGGATGTGCTGCATGAACACAAGGTAAACTTAGAATTAGACAAGATATGCATGAGTACGATAGAGATAATACGCTTGCTTGTATAGATTCTTTGTTAGATGAATGCTATAAATTAGGTGAAACTTACATAACTGGCAAAAGAGAACTTGAAGAAAAACGTACTGAATGTGAAGTTGCTATTGCCAGTTGTGATCACCTTGAAGAAGTTTGCRATGAATTAAAAGATCAAGTGGCAGAGCTTGAGGTTGAATTGGACAAGTGCAAGGTGGAACTGGAAAAGGCCAGATCCTCTAAACCAAACTATCCAYTTGATGGTGAAGAAGATCTGACCTCCTGGCTCCCCAGAGACTTATCAACCTCAAGTGAGTCTCTTGATTTTTCAGTAGCTAGAGGAAAACAACCTTTTGTAGCAGAACTTCTTTGTTGAAAGCCTTTGAAATAATGGCTAGCAAATTAGAAGATCTTTACAAAGAGAATGCTTTACTCAAAGCTGCACATTATACTGTTCCCCCAGCAGGTACCAGCAAAGAAATCAGTGAGTTGATAGATGAATATGATGGAAAGATATGTGACCTACATGTTGAGATTTATCAATTGAAAAAGGGTAAGCAGCCAGTAATTACTGACATGTCTATGGATGGTATGATCTTGAATCTCAATTTACAACTTGAATCTTTAAAAAGTGATGCTGTTGTTTTAAAACAAAAGAACAAGTTGTTAATTGAAAATCTTGAAGCATTAGAGAAGGATTTACATGAGAGTCATAGACATGTGAGTAAACTACTGACTGCATAGGAAACTTTAGGTATATTGACATCAAAATGAGGTAACCAAGAGAAAGTTGGTCTTAMTTATAATAGCCGAGGAACCGGGACTAACTGGTCTCCCAAGGAAACCACATGGATTAGGGAATTTCAAAGAGGTAAGTATGTTATGTCTAATGACATGCATGTTTGTTATCATTGTGGTATGAATGGACACAAGATTCATGAATGTCCAGCTAGAAGAAATAGTGTGAACAAGAACAATAAACATGTGAAATTGGTCTGGAAAAGAAAAGACCAACCAGATGCAAATGTTGTGGAAAAGGGACCCAAGAAATTTTGGGTTCCTAAAACTAATGTATGATTTGTTCTTACAGGCTAAAGTGAAGAGAAGTACCTATTGGTATTTGGACAGTGGATGCTCAAGACATATGTCCGGGGATAAAGAGCAATTTCTCTCACTAGTAGCCTTAGATGGAGGAAGTGTCACCTTTGGAGATAACAACAAGGGAACCATCACTGGTTTAGGTAAAGTAGGTAAGACACGTTTGAATGCAATTGATGATGTATATTATGTTGAAGGCTTGCAACATAATCTTTTGAGCATTTCACAACTGTGTGACAAAGGTAATAGAGTTAAGTTTCAAGCCAACCTATGTCACATAGTCGACTCACAAACAGGTGAGCTTATATGTGAGGGAACCAGGAGACATGATGTTTACATTACATTCCTGGACCAAATTCCTCAAGATAAGTCTGTCTGTTTGAGAGCCATTTCAGATAATAACCAATGGATTTGGCATAAGAGATTTGGACATGCAAGCCTAACATTACTGAATAAACTCAAGTCTCAAGACTTAATGGTAGGTCTTCCTAACATCAAGTATGAGGCAGATAAAGTCTGTCTAGAATGTGTCAAAGGGAAACAGGTTAAAATCTCTTTTAAGCCTAAAACTATTTTGAGTACCAGCAGACCCTTCGAACTTTTACACATTGACTTGTGTGGTCCCATGAGAGTTCAAAGTCGAAGAMGTCATAGATATGTCTGTGTTATTGTTGATGACTTTTCCAGGTACACTTGGGTGATAATGCTTCACTCAAAAGATGAAACATTCGATAAGTGGGTTACTCTAGTGAAACAGGTGGAGAACCAGCTTTCTCACAAGCTGGTCACGGTAAGATCAGACTATGGTATTGAATTCGAAAATGCTGACTTTATTGGTTATTGCAGGGAACATGGTATTAGTCACAACTTCTCAGCCCCTAGAACA
>SNQN01000566.1:0-20336 GCA_008642245.1 Bassia scoparia
AATTGCCACGCCGTATGACCAAAGAGTCGTGTGTTACTAGAATTGCCATGTGTATAATTAGTATAATAAGAGTGAGACTAACTGACTCGCGGGTCCCTCCAGTAAAGGATCACAAATATGTGGTCTGTAGTGAAATTTGGAATCCCAGCTCTACTTTAGTGGCATTGGGTATTTATTAGGTATGTGAATACGGACATTCAGAAGGCTCTTGGAAACCAAGGCCGAGAAAACTGTAATAGATTCAGCAACTCATAAAGTCCATCTGTATCCATCTAATGAATAATCGTGATTTGTGTGTTATGCAAATTCACATCGGTGCTTAGTTAGACTTTGTAAACTCTTTTGTCCGGTCTCCAATTCTAAACTAAGAGCCCATGGTCCCTAATCCAGAGCGTGTCAAGACCATGTAATGGTTTGTTACTAGAATCCTATTTTAGGCTCTTTTATCGCCATTGCCAACAAATTGTTTCCACCTATTGTTCAAAACAATCCTCATTGGTTCGATTATTGCAGCTAAAGTGAGTGATCTTTGACTTAAGAAGGTTTCGATTCTCAACTTCTATGAGTAGTTTTATTTCTCATCTTTGTACTATTAGATCTGATTTTTGTTTGATACTCTTAATTATCTTCGCTGTGATACGTATGTAGGGTTCATTATTTTCAATCAGATTCAATTACAATTCCAATTCATAATCTAGAAGAAGACTACCTATGGTCGGATATGAGGTTTCAATTGGTTTTTCAAGTTTTCAACCCAAGAACGAGCCTAAGAATCAGGACTAAGAATCAGGTTCCGCTTCACTGTCCAATCACAAGAACCCCATTAAAACGAATTAGGTTCGATCATTAGATGCTCAACCTAGAAACTTTATTCAAGGCTAGCCCATTGTTTCCATTCAATGCTCGGTAGTGGTCTAGAGTCCTTAATTCTGAAATAGACCCATCTTAGGTTTGAATCTCTTCTCGATTCGTAGCCACCTTTAAAGAATGAGATAATCGTATAGGATACCTAGCCCATTAACATAGATTCTTACTGTTGGGTGAGCAGACGGGGTCAGTTCCCTTAATATAGTTAAACCAAAATATAAGAACCCTCACCCAAAGGGACCGACCTAGGAAAATAGTTATGATAGAGTGATTTCAGTGTAAACGAGTTAGTATTCTAGCCTAAGACTTCTGGTATCCCTGTTAATCGTGTTCTGGGTCCGGTCCTACAGAAGTGTATTCCTTCCTCGATCTCTTGAAAAGCGAGATACTCTATGTATTGGAGTGAGTGTAGCATAAGGGATGCTCCCAAGACTGTTGTCCATACATGAGTGGGCCAAAGAGTTATAGGATGTGCGGAAGAAGTCAAACAAATCCTACCTCCACATAAGAAGGCCACCATTATCTCTTGAACCCAGGGTCATAACCGTATAATGGCCTTGGTGGAGGCATAGATGTGTGACTTCTTCCTCTTCCCAGAGAAACAGTTGGCCCAAATCTCCTTCCTGACCAAGCAAACCACCAACATAGACTTCCCAATACACTAATCTTCATGAAAGTGTTAGATTACCCCCCCAACCCTCCTTATGGCCGCCCCAATCTGCGGAAAATCAAACACACATACCATCAAAGCCTCATGAGTCACCTCAAGGCGACTGGTCATCGATCTGCGCGGCCCTTCCTCTGGATTGAGTCACAGAAGTCCCAGTCCTAGCTATATTGACCCTTCCAATTCCTGTCCTTGAGCTATGTTGTCCTCCCCTATACAATAGCCGCGTACTTCATCAATAAAATGATTCATTTGTTTTGGCAAATTATATTTCTAATTCTATGCAAGTCTCAACACTCCATTGGCCACAATTGGTTTAATCTAATGCTGATTCAATTATGTAATTTGAACAATGCCCCAGAGAGGCCTTCTTTCACAGCTCCACAAAATGACTCCTCCCTTCCATTCCTTTGTCACATCAAATCAAAAACCCTTGCAACCTTTTTGAGCCACAAACACTATCAATTGCCTATCTTTCTTTCTCACCCACATCTACCTAACCCTTTGGACCAAACGGTGCGTAGGAAAAGACACGTGCAAAGTAAGAAAAGAAAAAAAAGAATAAATGGGCAAAAAGAAAAACAAAAAAAATCAAAGTTCAAATGCAACTTAATTCCAAAATCCAATGAAATCCAAGTTCCAAAGCCCATTCAAACAAAAGCAAAAGTCTAAAAAAGCACACTGCGCACCGTGGGGTCACTTCGTAATCATCCAAGCCTTTTTCAACCCTCAAACCCACGAGCCTCACCATACAACCACAAAACCCTCTCAGACGAGGCATTGTTCAAAATCATCACCAGAACTACGTTGGTCTGATTCCGTTGAGATACGTAGGAAGCCTCTTCTCGAGGTTCGACCGCATCAGCATAACATTAAATCATTTGAGGCCTTTTGAGTGCTTTGTCTGCTAAGAATTCGATTGTGGTTTGCCAGTTTTAGAACCTCACATAGACTCATGTTTGAACCAACATCCTTAGCCAACCTCGCATCTAAGCCACATCTTTGCACCCTTAGCCACAAATTTGACCCTTTTTATTTCTCGAACCATAGCCATTCTTGTCACTTCAAGGACTCATGACTCAATCCCAAAGAAGTAAAGCCACCTGACCTTTGGGGTCAGTACATCTTGTTGGGGAACTCATCCATACAATCTATCCACCTTCCCTATGTTGACTCTAAGCCGTAAACCACGTTGTCTCAAAGTCTCGCTGGGGCTCGTTGTCATCATGGTTCCTTAATTTCCAGTTGGGGCTTCTTGTCCTTTAAGCCCTATTACTGTGTCGAGTCTTTTGCTATCAAGAGGAATCCTGAAAAATCACTTTTGGACCCTGTCTCTTTCCAATCAAGTCACTGTCTCGCCAATGTTAAGTCAAGTCACGTCCAAACGTCACCCTTTCTCTAAGTCACTCTTCAAAATGACACTCTTCCAATTGGCACTTGGTACTAGGATTAGACTCTAGTATCGTCCTTTCATGTCTAGAATCAGACCTAGACTAGACTCATTCAAATTCAAAGACACTCTCAAATCATGTCTAGAACCAGACCTAGACAAGACTCTTTCAAATCATGTCTAGAATCAGACTACGACAAGTCACTTCAAATCATGTCTAGAACCAGACCTAGACTGGCCTCTTTCAAATTCAACAGTCACTTTCACATATGTAGAATCAGACCTAGACAAGTCACTCTCAAATCATGTCTAGAACCAGACCTAGACTGGACTCTCTCAAATTCAAAGGCTCATTCAATCATGTCTAGAATCAGACCTAGACAAGACACTTCAAATCATGTCTAGAACCAGACCTAGACAAGGCCCCTCAAATTCAAAGACTCTCCAAATCATGTCTAGCAACCAGACCTAGACCAAGCACCTCAATGACTCTTTCACACCATGTCTTAACCAGACCTAGACAAGCCACTGTCAATGACTCTCTCAAACCCCATGTCTAGAACCAGACCTAACAAGACTCCTTCAATGACTCTCTCAGAACCATGTCTAAAACCAGACCTAGACAAGACCCTTTCAAATTCAATGACTCCTTCAAACGTATGTCTAGAACCAACCTAGACAAGGCCCTTCCAGATTCAAAGACTCTTTCAAAATCAATGACTCTTGCCACTCTTTCAATCTAAGGTCACAAGTTTTACAAGTCAACATTGCATGCAAATTCGCTAGACATTAAAACAGACCTATGTCGTCACCAAGGTAGTCCTTAATCCTGGAATTAGGGCTATCATTTTCAAGACAATGTTCATTCTTCGGAATCATGGCGCCGCCTGCATTTCCCCCAGTCAGCCGACGGGAGGGAATGACCGCTCAAGACTAACAACATACAAGCAACATCAAACCGCATGGGCACGGTTACAGGTAAAACTAACCTTGTTTTGCAGGTACCGGCGAAAAAGGTAACTCAGGGTCGCAGAACGTCTTGAGGTTGCTCTCCGTCCCGAATCGAATACTTTGACTTTCGTCTTACGAAACTATCGTCTCTTCAGACTTCAGTCTAAGTGGGGCTTCTGTAGACACCTGAAAATGTGTCTCCCAAGATGAGTAATCCGTGATGAAACATACCGCGTCTCGCGTTTGTTTCGACTCAGAAAGATGCTTTGAACTCACGAAAGTTGGAAATATGTTGAGGTGCTACTCGGAACTATTGAGCAAAGGTCACTACAAGGCAAACATATTTTCTTTCGGTATTTCTCGATAAACCTCAAGGTTTTCAAACAAGTTAAGCTGGCGATTCTCGTGCTTTTTGGTTTTCCATCATGTGCGTCACATTTTTCTGAATCCCAATATTTTTTAAATTATTTTTTTGATTTTCTATGATTTTCTATGAATTTGCAATGTTTAAATACGCAGAATACGCAGAAAATACGTGTGAATAATTAGAAAATATCCCGGAAATACGTGGAACCTCTAGAACATTCTAGAAATCCTGCTTGGAGAGCAAGGGTGTCTAGGTGCGTCCAATCAGGGAAATCCCGAATAAAATCGGAGGAAATCGAAATATTTCGAGGTTTTGGAAAGTATATACGAGATCATGAGCGTATATACGCAAATGATGAGCGATATACGCTCAAAGGAGCGTATAGACGCTCACAAGCTGCGTAAATACGCTCAACAATGCCATACGTTTCTTGCCAAAAATTTATGGAAATTGAGAAGCGTATATACGCTGAGAATGAGCGATATTACGGCTCCTCACCCTGCGTATATACGCTCATCCCTCAGCGTATATACGCAGGGTTTTCTTGCCTCGTTTTGCCTCGTGCCTATAAATACTTGCTTGCCTTCTCAGTCCGGGACAACCTTCACTTCACGCTCTCACAGGCTCACACACGATTTCACAGTTTCACAGACACAAGTCACGAGACACATCTATACACTCTCAAAACACTCAAAACACATTCGTTTTCAATTCAAAGCATCGATTCTGTTCGAATCAACAAGGAAATAAGGGTATAAATCTGAGATTACTCACCAAAACATCTCTTTCACTCTTTTTTCAATTCCTTTTGTCTCTTTTAACTTGATTAACCATTTATTTGAGTTTTAATCAATTAAAGCAATGTAGAAAACTCACCTCTTAATCGTTCATGTAAATATGTAGTTTTCTTAATATTCATTGTTACATGGTTTTTGGTTTTTAATCTTCGCATTAACAACTTATTATACATATTATTATTGTCAATACTAACGCGTTTGTTTGTCTCAATTAGCAATTCAAATCGAAAGGCGATTCTTTGAGCTTTATTCTAACATTTCGATTGTTGCAGTGACAAGGTGAGGAGGACATACATACATATTATGCCTTACTAACCTTTGTTTTTCATGTCTCGTTTGTATATATATATCTTCTATCACACCTGTATATATTGTTTAAACAAGACCGGAATTACTCGTTGTCACATTAAAGTCAGATAATCATGGACGACCGGTTTTTCTAAGCACCTTATTAACATTGATTAACAATCAAGTGATCGCCTTATCCATTGTAGAAGTCTTGGTTTGTTCATAATAGCAACTCACCTAGTAACAATGCCTTTAAAGTCAAATCAATAGGCTCTTTTGAATTCAATTGTTATGATTTATGGAACTACAATGAGACCGAGTAAGAGCCCTACATGCGGCGAATTGGGTTACAGATCTGATCGTACCATGTCCCCGAACCCACGACTGTGTACTGATTGGACGTGGGGCCATTGATTTGGCACCAATGTTTCGGGCGTCCGTGAATAACCTATATAGGCACGGTGGCGATCCCCTCAATTCGACRACACACCCCAACGCATTCACATGCGGATTCCATGGCTCAACTCCATGACATTGAAGCTGAGGTCAACGCCCCTTGCCTAAGGCGGGGCGAAGCCTTACAGTGACTTGCCGACAAGGAGGCTAGTTTTGGCCCTACTCTACCGACGAGCCCCCCTCACGCGGTCGCAGCGTGAGAAAGCGAGACGAAAAGGACAATAGGACAAGCGATGGCGGGATGAAGACTAAAGGGAAAGCTTGGAGAAAATCAAGAGAATGAGTCACAAGAGAAGCCCTAAAAGGCTAGAACCATGAGACTAGTGAACAGACGATAAAACAAGAGATAAAGCTCTTTCGACTGAAACCCTAGATCAGAGTTCTAGGGACTGACTAAAATTTTAGTAACAAATGTTGTATACCCTTACAAATGAAAAAAAAAGAACCAAATTACAAATAGACAAGCCCATCATTAGTTGAAAGTTGATTTAATTGACCACAATCGACATAAACACGGAAGACATAACTAAACCACTCAATCATAAGGTCTATCGACACACTCAATTTAATCGTATTTTAAAGTTTGATGGTGGGTCTAAGAGGTTAAAATTAAGTCTTATGAAATAGCATAATTATGTGAGGGTGAGAAATAACACAAGTAGATGAAAATTTCCTTCAATTCTAGTAGATTTCGAGTTCAACAATTCTCACCCATGACCCATTGACCCATTGTAATTCTGAAATGTTATTCGAAGTCCAGCCATGCTGATAAAAGTCTATGTTTTATGAGTAATCAAATTAAAATGCCCCTAACGAGMAAGTTGCCTTAATTTGTTTTTTTAAGCTTAGGCGCATGAAATTTTTAATTAAAAAAAATTGGTGCATGTACCATAGTCCAAACGCCAATTCTAGGTACTTGAGCCATTTTTAATTTTTTTTTACTACAACAACGATTTTTTTTTATGGATTACTCATGAAACATGGACTTTGACAACTACTTTTGGACTTCGTTTTACATTCCTCCATTATTTTAACTGGATTGCTATTCGAAGTTCGCTTTTATTGGAATCAAAGTCCACATTTCGTGTGAACTTCCAAATACGCCCTTCCTCTACTCCACCTCCCTAACCACTAACACCACCCTTCCTCTACTTCAGAAGTCGACGACCACCACTCCATCAGCAGCAACCACCCGAAACCAACCAACGTAAGCCATCCGAAGCCACTAAGTACGAACCCAATGCCTGGCCTAGGTGCCCAACCCATGGCAGCCACGCTTGGGCCATGCGTTGGGTTGTTTTGCATTTTTTTTTTGGGACTTTGAAAGCCACCAACGCCTGGCCTAGGCGATGGCACCATGGGCAAGGCGCTGGTGGCTTTTTAAAAAAAAAAACGTCGTTTGCTTAGTGGTGGTGTTGCCCTGGATATCATGTGGTGGGGTGGCTGCCAAGTTTACAAGGGGGCGTAGGGTGGCTGCCAAGGTTACTAGGTGGCGTGGGGTGGCTGCCATGGTTACAAGGTGGCATTGTGGTGGTGCATATGTTAGTGGGGGCAAGGGTAATATGGAAAGTTCACACGAAATGTGGACTTTGATTCCAGTAAAAGCGGACTTCGAATAATAATCCCCCCATTTTAATTAGGGAAATTTCCAATAGTAGGTACGAGTTTTTTACGGATTCTCAATGGTAGGTATGAGTTTTTTTTAATCCCAATTATAAGCATGTGTTTTTATCGCATTCCCAACCGTAACCTTTGTTGCTTATTTTCTGTTAACTAAGCTTTAAATATTAACTATAGTTAAAAAATTTACAATTTACAAAAATAAAAAAGTTTCCCCTTTTATCATTCATCGGCCCATAAGTACTCACCCAACCATCAAGTCATCAACCACCGACACCACCACCATTTGGTCGCAACTGCTTCATCTCTCATCATCCTTCAGGCTTCATCCTTCATTATCTAGCATCATCATCATTCTTCCCAATATAAACCCAGAAAAATCATTCCAAATTCCCTTCCCTTCGAATCATTAAACCTAGAAAAAGCATTCCAATTTTTCCCAAAATAAACCCACAAAATTCATTTCAAATTTTCCAAAAATAAACCCAGGAAAATTCGAACCCATAAATTTTCTGAAAAATCAAACCAATTTTCCGAAAAATAAACCCCAAATTCGACCCAACACAAACCTTAATCTTATGATATTTAGTAGTAATTGATTTTACTTAATGGAAAATTGAAGAATTTGGTTTTGTTATTTAGATGTCTGTTTTGTTTGCTTGGACGATTTACCTTGGATAGTGGAGTCTCATTTTCTCTCTCAATGATCCCGAACTAGTTGTATGGCTGAAGAGGAGTGCAAGGTTGAAATCACTATCATTTTATTATTGCGTTGCAATCTCCTTGTTGAGAACACAATTTTTTTTTCTCCAAAATGTCATATTACAATTAGAATAGGTGGTTTTGAGTTAGTAAGAGATGAGGAGAAGAGGTTAGAGAAAGGGTATAAACCATGGTTAAATTTTTAACGGAATATTCCTTATTTTTAAGGGAATATTCCTCACTATGTTTACAATTGAGAATGGAACACAACTTCGTGCTTGTTATTGGGATTTAAAAAAACTTGTACCTACCATTGAAAATCCGCGAAAACTGGTACCTACCATTAGGAATTTCCCTTTTAGGGTCTGTTTGGTAGGGCGTAAAACATTTTCAACTGAAAATAATTTTCAGTGGAAAACATTTTACAATGGAAAACTCATTTCCATACAAGTTTTCCATTGTTTGGTTGAATGAAAAATGATAACAAATATTTTTTTAAAAAAAAATCTTTAAATCAAAATAAGAAGCAGCTTAATTAAAAAAAAAAAAGAATCGAAATTAATTGAAC
Organism: Bassia scoparia; assembly: GCA_008642245.1. NCBI lineage: Eukaryota > Viridiplantae > Streptophyta > Magnoliopsida > Caryophyllales > Amaranthaceae > Bassia > Bassia scoparia. The sequence goes on from SNQN01000566.1 coordinate 8,674, forward strand.
AGTGCAGATAACTCTTAAGCAATCATCATCTTCAAGAATCTAAATCAATTGAATTTCCTAAACAAAAAAAACCTCCTTAATCAAGCAATCATCCCATAATCATCAAGAATCGAAATTCAATCAATTTCCAGAAATCTTAAGCAATTAATAATTATCATTCACCTTGATTGTTGTCATGATCTTCATCTTCTTCCCCAAATTGATTAAATCAATTGAATTTTTTAGGGTTTTCGAAATCTTTGATTATGAAAAATGAAAGAACTTTTTGATAAAAAATTAAAGAAGATGAAAGGCGAATGTACGATTGATATGTCTAGATTGATGTAACTTTTGATGATCATAGTTTGAGAGATTGATGTAACTTTTGATGATAGAAATTGTTGATGATTTTTTTTTTTAATTTGAACTGCAAAGTACGGCCTCGTAATATGGGAAATTGGGAAGAGAGAGACGAGACAAAGGAAAAGTGTTTTCCTTTGATTTTTGGAGGAAAATGTTTTCAACTAGGATGTAAAACAATTTTACACCCAAGTTGATGTGGATTTATAAGCGAGATGCTCACAAATCCCTTGAATACCACGAATAAAGCACGAATTAAAGGATATTTCCCAAAGGATGGGAATAAAACGAATGAAAATAACTTCAAACCCCCGGACCAACCACAGAATTTGAAGAATCTTAACTCACAAAGAGGAACCAGCTCCTAAAAGGAACAACCGTCTAAGTAGTTAATCAAGCGAATTTTCGGACAAACCACAAAACTCACAAAGTTTTTCTTTGAATTAACAAAGAAGATTTTTTTACGAGAATAAACTGATCTGTTTCATTGATAATATTCGGACTCTATTTATAACACAAAATAACATCTAAAAACTAACTAAGATATTTTAGGAAAGATATAAATCTTATCCAGAAAATACGAAGAAAGACTGAGATAGAAATAGACGTACAAAAGATGTCAGCACTTGAAACTAATTATGTTGGTCTAATTTCCCTCTCAAAAAAGAAACCAACTTAAAGAAAGACTGAGATAGAAATAGACGTACAAAAGATGTCAGCACTTGAAAGTTGAAACTAAATAAATTAGATCGTCTTATTTTAGAGAAAAAGAAATACGAAGTATAAATAGTTGGTAAATTAGATGGTCTTTCTCCTGTTTTGCCCGCCATTAACAACTGAAACTTTGCATACCAAATCAAAACACTGACCAATCCCTCAAACTCTCACGTTCTTGGAAACCCTAATTCTGTGTTGCTGCAAAGTAGAAGCAATTTCGCAACAAGAACTTTTCCAATTTCTCAAACTTATTATTTGCTCAATCCTTGTTGATTTCTGCTGCAACTTTCATCGAAGATTCGCTCAACTTTCTGCTGCAATAATGAGTTTTCCAAGTGCTGACATCTTTTGTGCGTCTATTCCTATCTCTTTTGGCTCCGATTGTCCGAAAATTGGACTTTTTGCTCGCCGGTTAGTAAATTTCTTCATTCTTTTATTGAATTTCATTCAGTTCTTTTTGTTCTATGTTAAATTTCTTCGTTCTTTTATGGAAATTCATTCAGTTTTTTTTTGTTGTATGTTAAATTTCTTATCTTTTGTTGAATTTCATTTAGTTTTTTGTAGTATGTTAAATTTCTATTCTTTTATAGAATTTCATTCAGTTTTTTGTTGTTGCATGTCAAATTTCTTCAATTTTTGATTGAATTTCATTCTTCTTCTTTTTCGTTGTATGTAATCGTGCTTTATCTTTCTTGATGGACCTTTTGTTCTATGCAAGAATTCGAGTTCCAGATGCTGCAGTTAGGGTATTTGAGTTCAGTGTTTTTTTGTTGTGTGTGTTGTGTATGTGCTATTAAATCCGAAGTATTTAAATAGTAGAAGAAAGATTTTTAGGTGGGTAAACTATGAAGTGGGTAACAACGGATGGTATGCTGAGGAGGAAGTAGTGGTAAACTGGCATTGATGGCCARAATAGATTTAGTAGTTGGGTCTTGGGTGCTGATCAATTGAGTTTTCTTTGGTATTGCAAGCCTAGCTTGGATGAAGTTGGAGTGTTCCAGAATCCAGACTTGCTGTAGGCCAGGTCAACCTCATAAAACTTTGTCACATTCCATGGAAATGAACTTAAAGGGTATATCAGGGAAAATCATTTACTAAAATAAGGAATATACAAGTAGAAAGTTTGTGAAGAAACTTTAGGAAAACCCTAAAATGGATAGGGAAAGATTTTAAAGGGATGAAGGGAGTTTTGGATTTTGAATTAGATATTTTTTGGAAAAGTATTCGAGACGCAATATGTTAGTCGTGCTGCTTTCTAAATTTACTTGACCCTCCATGTTGTTTTTCACCTTTTCTTTATCAATTTTTTTCTTTGATTTTTATTTATTTCTTAAACATGCTTATGGGTGCCTACTAAAAGATGCAATGAACTATGGACAGGTTTTCAGAGCAATCGATTGATTCCATTGACCATGCATCCATACCTAGTTGTTGGAAACACAACAATGTTGTAGCAAGTATGCAGTGTATAGATTGTGTTAGGAAAGGGTTACAAGTCAGATACAGTTATCACTGCTCAAAAAAGTGCTTCTTAGAAGCATGGAAGGAACATTCTTTTTATCACTGTCAGGCAAATGTAGGCAATAAATCTCACAAGGATACTGAGGGGCTGGGAAAGCTAAACAGATGTAACTCTTGGCCACCTGGTGACACGGTGTCATTGTTTGATGAAAAGCTAGAATTGGTTATGCCCACAGGGAGTGACTGGGTTGGCTCCAAAGACCTTTCAAATGCTTTAATTCCATATGCTGATGGTGTTGGCGTTAGTTTTAAACTAGAGTCTGTAATCCCACATCATTTACCAGAAGCAATGTGTGCAAAACAGGTCTTTGTATCAGACTTTACCATTCAGAGAAATTTGTTGCCTCGCTCTATTAAATATCTTCCAGATTTAAAGGAATCTGAGAAGTTTGGTCTGACTAAGAAGTTTTCCAAAATTGGAAGTTTTAATGTACTTACTTATAACATTTTGTCTCAGTCTTGTGCCAGTGAGGATATTTATTGGTACTGTCCTCAATGGGCCTTAACATGGGAATATCGACGGAAAAATCTGCTTCATGAATTGATACTGTATAAGGCAGATATTTTGTGTCTTCAAGAGGTATTGGCTTTCAGTTATCTTATGCTTTCTCACCATCTTGCAATGTGCTTGAATAAGCTATTAGCCATATGGCTGCTGTAGCATTTTTTTAATGAAAGTTGTTTTTTTAACTTTTGTACTTGGACAGGTTGTGAATTGTTTTCTTAAATGACAATCTATTTTTGTTATTCATTCAGGTCCAAAGTGACAACTTCGAGGATTTCTTCAAGCCACAGCTTGAAGCATTTGCTATTCTGTTGTACAAGAGAAAGGTCAATGGGGTATATCTCCAATTTTTTTGTCTTACTGTGTGGCTGAAACCCTTAATATAGACTCTGAACCTCTCTGCTTGTGGTCGGCAGCAGTAGGGATAGAATTAGTTGATTCTTAGGTTTAATATATACAAAGCTAATTCAGATTTTCAGAATGATAAGCTAAATGTTTTAACTGGCCAAATATCTAGTTGGTGTTTAAATAACAGTTTGGAACCTTATGTGCTATTGTTTTTTCCAGGTATATACACCTAATGGTGACAAGTTTGATGGATGTGCACTTTTTTCCGTAATGACAAATTTAAAAAAATCATATCCTATGAGGTACCTAGTAGAAGCTATTTCCTTCCAAGGAAGTTTTTATGACACATTGTTATCTTTAGTTTTTGATCTTTTCCCTTTGGTTATAGCTTGAATACAGTAAGTCTGCATTGTCACTGATGAAAAAATTGGAACCAAGCCTGATAGAAGAAGCTCGAAAGCGTCTGTTAAAGGTTTGATTTGTTTAGTCTGTTTTCTCATGCAATCAAATAGAAATGATATTTTTGTACTTCTGTTAATTATTATTATTATTATTATTATTATTATTATTATTATTATATTATTATTATTATTATTATTATTATTATTATTTATTTTTTTTTATTTTTTTTATTTTTTTTTTGCAGGACAATGTAGCTATTATTGTTATATTGGAGATGGTGGAAAATGCTGTTGAGAGTGCTACATCTTTTTCTAGACTTTGCGTGGTGATGTGTGAATTTCTATGCTGTATTGGTTTATTATAATCTATGCATGTTTCGTAAACCAATAACAGTAGCAAGTGCCAGTCCGCACATGCTTTTTTGTCTGTAATTTATGTTGTGCCCCTTAAATGAAATGCTCACCTTTTTGTATGCAGGTCAATACACATATATGTGCAGATAAGAGCTTTCCAGATGTAAAATTATTCCAGGTACATTAGGATTGTTTTATCAACTTCAATTTCATCTCGGCGAAGAAGCTTGACTTGAAGATGTATTTGTATGTAAAGGTTTCTGATCTCATCAGTGAGATTGAAAAGATTATTGACCAAAGAATGCCTCTCTTTATCTGTGGGGATATTAACTCTTTACCTGGAAGGTGAGACACTCAGTATGCGGTTGCGATAACAATCGGGCTTTCTTATTGTATCTTAATCTAAGCTGCTAAACATTTATGACTGTATGCTACTGTGCTGCCAGTACTCGAATACTTGATATTTCTGACCATGTCCTTCCAGCTTTGATCCTCATTTTCACTAACAATGATATGATCCATGTTTTTGTAAAAAAAACAAAAAATATCAATTTAAATATCTTCTGCAATAAACGATGTGTCCAACTGTCCATTGTGCCTGAGTAATGCTTATATGATTATACTGGTCCATGACGTCCATCCACCACTTCTGAGTTATTAGACCTTCCAGTTTCAAGCCTCTACAAAGTTGCTCTTCCTGCTATGATGAGTTAACCTATAGAAGCTGGTTATATTACTGGATCGTTACAGTGTCTGTTAGATTCCAGGATTAAGGCAGAGTTGTTGCTTTTGCTTTTGTATTCTTTTTGTTGTTTAGTGTCCACTGTGTTATGTGGATCAATCAAGGGGGGTTATATAATTACTAAAATTCCTGAATCAAATGGGTTAGTAAAATGAGGTATGAAATACAGTTCAGGTAACCAAAAATTTAGGTCATAGCGTAGACTTTCCTAAATTTAGTTTGTTGCTCTGCTTTCTACCGATTACAACTAACTTTATGTAGATTTGCTTCTATGAGTCATGAATTTTAGTTTCTTATCACCTTCTACTTAACAAAAGAATTCTTGTTGCAGTGATCCTTACATTTTGCTCACAAAACATGAGGTGAATCCTGCATGTACAGAGGCAACTGATCCACTACGTATATATCAGCACTTGAAACTTCATCATTCAATGAAATTGGTAAATTTAAAATTGGGTTTCCTACATCTTTCATACAAGTGACAATTTTCTTTCCAAATTGCAGAATGTTCACATGAATTTAATTTATTTTTGGTGTGTACTTCACTACAGGCAAGCGCATATGTATCWGCATTCCCCAAGCCTGTCAATAACATTGAAGGACATAAGATGACAGTAATGCATCCAGAAACACGGGAGCCTCTTTTCACCCATTTGACAGCAAGGCGTAGAGAGATGCATGGTAAAACAGGGGAGCCTTTTTTTACCCATTTGACACCAAGGCGTAGAGAGATGGATAGTATAACAGGGGAGCATCTTTTCAACCATTTAAAACTAAGTCGTGGAAGTACCCTGGACTATATCTTTTACACAGGTAGTCTTTGAAATTATGTCTCAGATTATTTTGCATAGATCCGTGTTCAAGAAAAGATTTAGTTGATGTTAAATCTTGATTGTTGTTAATATAGAGGATAGCTTGGAAGTTGAAGGTCTCTTAGAGCTCCCTGACCAGAAGAGTGTGGGTAGTGCACTTCCATCACCTTTGTTGTCGTCAGATCATATTGCTCTTATGGGAAGGTTTAGAATTACGAGGCCATTCCAAGCAAGACAAATAGTCGCAAGGTGCACATGATGGTAAGTCTACAACTATATCATGCTGTTGTCTTTTTGTAGTTTTATGCGATGGTTCATGAGATCGTGCTAAGATTTATGTTTAGATAGATCCAATGGGTTGTAATCTTAGTTTATTTACTCCATTTTGAATTATGACCCTAGTGATTGGTCGGACGATGTTTGTTTGTTGGGTCATAGCCTCATAGGTGCCCTATATTATAGGATGTTGGTGAGCTGTTTTCGTTCTAACTTTGAGTTATGATTAAAAACATGTGTGAGGCTAATGAGGGTCTATTGCTCAAGAGAGATGAGGGAAAATATCACGTGGCAAATGGCTGATCATAGTATTCAGTTATTCACATCTGTTTCCGAAAACAACAGGTACTATCACATTGCAGCAAAATGGAAGCATCAATTACATGGGTAGCGTAGTTCAAAAGCAAGGCATGATTCTAGATGGAGCTCAGAAATTTTTTTCCCCAGCGTGAGCTATCCAAAAGCTTTAAAGAGAGCAAAGGATACAAGAACCGTTGCAAGATTCATCATACTGTACAAAAGGGCCTTGAACTACTTCATTTGTAGAAATGTTGTTTTTAGTGCACATATTCTAGATTCATACTTGTATGTTGTTTTTAGTGCACATATTCTAGATTCAAACTTGTATAATGAAATTGAGCCTGAATGCATAGCATGTCATCTAATTGTAATAGACAATTGACCCTTGAACCAGTAGAATTGTGCATATTGCATACTAATGTAGAGTGGACAAATTTGAATGTCTAACATTAATTCAGGAACAAAGGAATATGATCTGTTATTGAAAAACAAATTGATTTACTTGGTATTGAAAGATCAGGTTGACCGTCTTACTTGTTATAGCTACGACCTATAGCAGTGGTCTGTGGTCAAATAACCAAACTTGTTGGACTTTTGATAACAAGAAATCACAGTTTTGAAATGGCAAATCAAACTATTTATTTTTTACTCCATCCGTCACAAATTACTTGCTATATTTTCTTTAAGTTGTCTCAATTTACTTGCTACATTTTCCTTTTAAATTTGTGGTCTCCATATAAACTCTTACAACTTTAATTTTAATTTGTCCTTTCAAATCAATTTCTTCCTACTTTACCCTTAATTTTGTCAATTTGTCATTTAATATTCCACTTTTCACCCAATTTATATTATTAATATTACTAAAGCAATTCCCACCCTTTCATTTTTCCCTCTCAATTATCTTTTAATTAATGATTGTATAAAAATGTAAAAAATAATTAATGAATATACATTAATAAATGAGTTTTGAAAATAAAATAAAGTATAAACATTTAGTAATTGATACATAACTATTAGAAAAATTAGGGTAATTCCATCTCGTATCATTGAGTTTTTGGCAATTTCATTTTGTACAATTGTTTGGTTTTTATTCCAAGAAATATCATTAAGTTTATGTCTTTTTTCATTTGATGTCATTAAAGTGTGATATGCTCKGGGCTTATCTAGTCTAGTTATTCTATAAAGCAATGGTTCCAACTCCCAACCTATTTTATTCTCTTATAGGAAAATCCGATTCAAATGAGAATAATGTAGCAAGTATTATGCGATAGAGGGAGTAAAAGATAAAAAATGATGTATCACTTATATATAAAAAAATAACCATTAATTTGTGTCATACGCTATTCATGGTTAAAATTTGACAACTAATGAAATAAGGGATGTGGGGTCAAAAAATACATTTAAATTGGAGAAAAAAACAAATAAAATTGCATTGTTAATTATACTTGAGTGGTGCAAGTGGTATGTAACAGACCCCACATGACCACCATACATTAAATAATAATATTTTGTATAAGGTTTCCAAAAATAAAATAAAGTGAAAATGGTAGAAATTTCATTTGTTCCAAGTAAGGAAATGTTGAATCTAGAAAAACAGGGAATCTAAATCTTTGTGTCTGAATCTTGAGTGCTGTCAGAAAATCCGTAGGAAAGTACGCCGGTGATCTGCGTCGGGTTCCCTGAGGAGAGAGAAAACAGCAGTCAAAGGGCCCATGGGGTGTTCCCTGGGGACCACCTCCGATGCTTAAGTCAGCAAAGGAAGGAGAGAGAAAATGTGAGAATCTGAGAATTAGAGAGAGAGAGAGTACTTGTTTATGTGAAATCTCAGAATGAACTAGCACTATAAGCACGCGATGCGTGCAATCGGTCAGTTTAAAAATTTATATTAAACAAATATTTAATTAGAAAAAAGTCATATAATTGGGTACAGTTTCAAATTAACAATTGCGGTGAGTTATTATGATTTTCAAATTTTCGATGTAATTTTTTCTTTTCAATTGTATCTCTTGACAAAGAGATTAAATGATTAATTACATTGATATACAAATATTAATATTGATACATAATAATTTAATAAATATTTAATTAAATATGATTTTCAAAATAATTTGGCAATGATTAATTGATTCACGTGAAAATTTTAGTCTATGTAATTAATGTATTTATATTTGAATTTTTTCATACTAATGAATTAAACTGTTTTCAAAATAATTTGCAATGTTTAAGTTATTCAATGGAATAAATTAGTCAATGTAATTAATGTATTTTATTTGAATGTTTTTACACTAAGTAGTTTTTTTTTTATTATTCATGGAAAAAAAATTAGTCATATACCTTTTTTTTATGTTGCTTAGTATGGAAAGTACAAAAAAAAAGAGTTTTTTATTAAGGGCAATTAAGTCTTTTGCATCATTAAGGGCGTTTACGTATTTTAATAGGGGGACACCATTGCTCCCCCCTTGGCTTATATAATAGAGATAAGTGTGTAATCCTGTAATCTGATGCTAAGTTCCCTATTTATAGACAACAGGGGTAATGTGGTAATTTTATCCTGACCCAGAAGATCTAGAAGGCTTCCTAACTGAATTCAGTTAGAAAGCTTCTTTAGGAAGCTTTACCTGTTGACTTGGTCAAACAAGCCAGTAATGACATTCCCGTAATAATGGTTAATGGGCCAGGCCCAACACTTAGGTGGCTGAACAATTAGCCTCAAGCTTGATTCTTAAATAAAGCTTACTTGCAGCTTAAGTATCGAGCGAAATGAATTCGTCTGATTTTAAACATCTTTTAAATATTTTTCTGATTTGTCCGAAGTTATGAATACAAAATCCTACATTTAGGATGTTTAGCCTAACTTCAGATAGATTAGGTAAAAAAACACTGTCGGGTTCAATATTATTTCAAGAACCCTGTAAATGCTTAAGTGCCCCTGGGCGTTCAGAGTCCAAGGCGATTAAGGACAAATAATCTCGGATCACCCTAGCTGGGCGATCCGAGAATAGCATTTAAACCCTGGTCGTTCAAGCCAGGGCGTTTGAAAAAATTACCACTCGATCACCCTAACTGGGCGATCCGAGATATAAATATTGAAGCCCCTGGCGTTCAAAGCCCAGGGCATTTAGAGTAACACTCGGATCCCCTAACTGGGCGTCCGAGAATAACTATTAACACCCCTGGGCGTTCAAAGCCAGGGCGTTAGAAATAATCACTCGGATCCCCTTAACTGGGCGATCCGAGAAGAATAGATGTTCAGAAGCCCTTAGGATTTAACCCAGGGCGTTTGGAAAGTAACTCACTCGGATCCCCTTAACTGGGCGATCCGAGAAGTAATATACCACAGCCCCTGGGCGTTCAAAGCCCAGGGCGTTTGAAGATAACTCACTCGGATCCCCTTAACTTGCGATCCGAGAAGTAATATACCACAGCCCCTGGCGTTCAAAGCCCAGGGCGTTTGAGAGTAACTCACTCGGATCCCCTTAACTGGGCGATCGAGAAGTAATATACCACAGCCCCTGGGCGTTCAAAGCCCAGGCGTTTGAAGTAACTCATCGGATCCCCTTAACTGGCGATCCGAGAAGTAATATACCAAGCCCCTGGGCGTCAAAGCCAGGGCGTTTGAAGATAACTCACTCGGATCCCCTTAACTGGGATCCGAGAAGTAATATACCCAGCCCCTGGCGTTCAGCCCAGGGCCGTTTTGCAAGATAACTCATCGATACCCCTCTTAACTAATGCGATCCGAGAAGTAATATACCACAGCCCCTGGGCGGTCAAAGCTCAGGGCGTTTGAAAGTAACTCACTCGGATCCCCTTAACTGGGCGATCCGAGAAGTAATATATCACAGCCCCTGGGCGTTCAAAGTCCAGGGCGTTTGAAAGTAACTCACTCGGATCCCCTTAACTGGGCGATCCGAGAAGTAATATATCACAGCCCCTGGGCGTTCAAAGCCCAGGGCGTTTGAAAGTAACTCACTCGGATCCCCTTAACTGGGCGATCCGAGAAGTAGCATATCAAAGCCTCTAGTCATTCAAAAACCTAGGGCGTTTAAAAGTAATTTACTCGGATCCCCTTCACTGGGCGATCCGAGAAGTAACATATTACAGCCCCTGAGTGTTTGAACTCAAGGCGTTTTGAAGGAAACTTACTTGGATCTTCTTAACTCGGCGATCCGAGAATCAATAGATTAAACTCCCTGATTGCCTTAGTTGGGCAATCGGAGAAGAGGTAAAAGGTTGACTTTTGGTGAGACCCCTAGGCGTTCAAACCTTGAGGCGACCAAAGAACTGTGAACCCCAGATTGCATTTTCCTGGCGGTCCGAGAATTGATTTGCTGAAGGAAGACACTCCTTTCTAAACTCATGCTTCAATAAAACCAWGGGCGAACAAACCCTCATGGCGAATGAACCTAGGATCACAGATCCCAGTTTCGTAATACCGAAGTCTCGGAAACATTCCTCAACCTTGGAAAAAATGTTACCAAAGTACAAAAATACTTTGTTGTCAGAAAGTATTCTGTAATTTATACGGTATAAATACTCGATCCGTATTAGGCCTGTCAAAAGAATACTCCTTAATGGGCCTGAAATACGGGAACAGTAAAAGCCCAGGTTTGTGGATTATATATTTGGTGTCACTTGCCTTCTCTTCTCATCATTTTATTCACTTCAAACTGAATTTCTAGAGAGAGAAACTCCCTAAATTCTCAAAAAACTTCCAAAATTTTCCAACTTCGAATTCCTGATTCCATCTTTCCAAAAATTTGTCAAGTGTCAGCTAGAGGCGAGGATCTGGTAGGMGATTTACAACAATTCTTCTGCCCTCAATATACCCGGCGATCCGTGAAGTAATCCTTTTCCTCTGAAGGTACGATTTTTGTCCCTCTCCTTATGGATCGTTTAACTTTTAGATCTATCCGTTATGAACTTGAAGATGACTCCTTTCATAATAGAAAATGGGCGGCTAGGTGTAGTTCTAGCTACAAAGATCCAACTGTTAWGGTTGTAGAAAACCCCGTAGATATCGATAAAACTCCAATCGCCAGGCCTGCAGTTAGCCCCGAGTCTAGTGACCATAATACCAATGATAGCCTATCTGCTGGGTTTGAGGAGGAATTAAGACATATAGAACCTGTAGGCGGCGTAGTAACCTTCGTCGGTAAACCGGAGGATGAGAACACATATGCTGACTTTTATAATTATTTCTTAAAATCAGGGATGGTGCAAGTAACCGTTGACGACCCGGAAACCGACAGAGAATTCCCCCGAGATGAGGCATCCACTTCTAACGCCTGTGGGGCTAAAGGTTATAACCTCGTTCGCCACTTTAGAAACTGGTTGGGTCAGGAACA
>SNQN01000566.1:26097-39931 GCA_008642245.1 Bassia scoparia
TCTGATAAGTAGCCCCGGCGTTTTTAAGGCCGAAGGGCATCACCTTATAGCAATAAACCCCTTGGTTTGTAATAAAGGCGGTGTGTGCCTGATCCTCCTTTGCCATTGGTATCTGATGATAACCAGCATTGGCGTCCATGAAACTAAAGAGGGCATGCAGCGGAATCAACAAGTTTATCAATCTTTGGGAGAGGATAATCAACACACATTCGCCACGTACCATTGGGTTTTTTGACCAAGACAACGTTGGCCAACCAATCGGTATACTGACATTCACGAATAAAGCCAGCTTCCATCAACTTCTTCACTTCAGCAACTGCTGCTGAACATCTTTCTCGCCCTTGATGACGTAATTTTTGCTTCACAGGTTTATGACCATCTTTGATGCTAAGCTTGTGTTGCATCACTTCGGGAGAAATTCCTGGCATTTCATTCACCGTAAAGGCGAAAACATCTCGGTATTCCTTGAGAATATTGAGTATTTCTTCCTTCAATCCTTTGTTCAAATTAGCCCCTACTYTGACGGTGTGAGAAGGGTCATCGTCAATCGCCACTTCCTCGTGGGAGTCCAAGGGYTTTGGWCGCCCATACCTCTTGGGATTATCAGCCAAGTACACATCCATTGGCGTTGTTAAATCTGGCTCTGACTCCTTCCTTTTCTTGCTGCTGGATGGGCTTTCTTCGGCTGTAGCCCCTCGAAGGCTATTAACATAGCACTCTCTAGCTGATCTCTGATCGCCATACAGTTTTCTAACTTTTCCGTTGTCTGTCTCAAATTGCAACAAGAGTTGATAAGTCGAGATCGCCGCCTTGAGTTGATTTAGCAATGGCCGCCCAATGATAATATTATATGGCAAAGGCAAATCTACAACAATAAACTTGACCATCAAACTTTTGCCATGACCTTTCTCGCCTAACCGAAATGGCAGGCGAATCGTGCCCCTTGGAAAGACACTCTGACCGCCAAATCCCACCAGGGGTTGTGCCAAGGGCTCCAGCTTTTCATTCCCACAACGGAGTTGTTTTAAACATTCATATGTAATAATATCTGATGAGCTTCCAGAATCGACTAACACTCGCCGAACCTTAGCATTGGCGACCTTAATCTCTATTACCAATGGATCGTCATGCGGCAGACTTAACGGATTAGAGGATTTGTTATCAAAAACCACGGTAGGGCATGGTGGTGGGGCGCTCCTAGCAACGTCTAGCACTTGATGCTAGAGTTCATACAGATGTTGCTTTCTTCCCCGATTGCTTGGACCGCCTGAGGCCAAACCTCCGCTGATCACGCCCACCATAACATTAGTATCGTTGCTTCCAGCTGGTCGCTGCTTCTTGTTATTATCTTTGTTGAGATATTTTGCTAATTTTCCGTCATCTTCTAGCTTATCAAGTGCTCTCTTTAACTCGTTACAATTTCGAGTAGTATGTCCACAATCTCGGTGATATTCACACCATAAGTTCTTGTTTCTTTTATTCATCGGTGCCTGGACTGGGCGGGGCTTAGGTAGGAGATTACTCTCCTTAATGTCCAGGTATATTTCTCTTCTGTTGACGTTGAACCTCGGGTCAACGCCATCATCGCGCTCTTTCCTCTTCTTATCACCATCGGATCGATTATCCCTTCGATCGCCGCCCCTCTGATCGCTCCCCTGCTTCCGTTCTGCATTATCGGACTTCTTCTTTGCTGGGGGAGGATCACTATTATTTTCCTCTGAGGCTCTGATATAACGTTGTGCCATCTCCATGGCAACTGAATACTTGCGCACATCTTGAATCATCAAATCTTGCTTGAAACGCCCAGGTCGCAAYCCGGTCAGCAGTGATGCGAATGCGACAGGGTCCTCCAAGTTGGAAATCTTCAAAGACTCCGTGTTAAAACGCTTTATATAATTTTTCAAACTTTCGCCAGGCTCYTGTTTGCAGCTCATGAGAGCAACAGTGGTCACTTCATGGCGTTTTCCTGCTATRAACTGCTGGCGAAACAATGCTTCCAGAACWGTGAAATTGGTGATGGAACCGGAGGGGAGTTCGCTAAACCATGTGAGYGCCATTCCCTTCAAAGTAGTGGGAAAGAATTTACACCAAGAGGCCTCACACTCCGTTTGAACRCCCATTTGYGCYTTATAGGCTGCCATATGATCGTCTGGATCAGTAGTTCCGTCAAAAGGATCCATAGTTGGAATCTTGACCTTTCTCCTATCCACCGTATCAAGAATTTCCCTGCTGAGAGGGGTACGGGAAGTAAGAATTCCCCTTGGGACACTTTCTGCCATAGTTTCCGAGGTCACTTCCTCCGAGCTAGCTCTCTCTGAACGCCGATGTCTCTTGGATCGCCGTGCAGTAGTCTGACTGGTTGGTGAGCGACGTGTTGAATGTCGTCGCGTTGGCGAACGCCGTGTTGGTGATCGCCGGGTTGACGAACGCCGAACAGGTGAGCGAGACCTCCTTGGCGAACGAACTTGACTAGTCTMACCTCGCTCACGTCTGCGATTGTTTATGATCTCCCTGGCATCACGGATGACCTGCGTAGGCGCCTGACTCCTGGACGCCACAATATGCCTCTGACTTTGTTCAGGCGAAGCTGGTCTAGGAACCGTGAGGGGGCGAATTGTGAGAGTGTCGTGCGGATCCATGGGATCAGCTGGCAAAGTTGTAAGGACCATGACGGCTCCTCACCACTTGTCCCTCACGAACTGCCTGCTCAGAACGCCCAGGCTGTGGGGCCTCTGCACGGACTGGCTGTGGAACTTCTGCATGAACAGGCTGCGGTACAGGCGCGGCCTCTGATCCTGCACGGGGTACTCCAGGAATTGCGCGCTCCAAGTCAGCAAAATGTCACAACAAGAAAACACGCTATTACCGACCGCCCAAAATAAATCAAAAATGGTCGGTAAAAACGCGGAAGCGGTCGGTAAACTTATTACCGACCGTCAACGGTCGGAAACAGGCGGTCGGAAATATATTGGTCGGTAAAATAAGGATTACCGACCGTTTAACGGTCGGTAAAAATTTACCTACCGTTTTTCCGACCGCAACCTGCTTGGTGGAGTCAAAGTCAACAATAGATTTTACCGACCGTTGGCGGTCGGTAAAAGTCAACAAAACTAAGAATGTTGACTTTTACCGACCGTCAGGCGGTCGGTAAATACTGGATTACCGACCGTCTAGCGGTCGGTAAAAGTCAAAATTCTTAGTTTTATTGACTTTTACCGATCGCCAGCGGTCGGTAAACTGAAACCTGAAAATAAAAAAAATACTCCCGAAAGAACCTCCACTACCAATGCAACAAATACAAAATTAAATAAAGTATTATATAAACTGAAATTTATATAAAAAATAATATTTATACACAAATTTTGATTTACATCAAATCATAAATTACACTTCGAAAGTATGTTAAATTACTAAAAATTCATTCATCTAAAAGTATGTTAAATTACATCATACAAAAATTCTGGAACCCATCTCTTTAGCTTGAAAACCAATCTGCAACAAAAACAAAGAAAAATAAGAAATTAAACTATATACATCAAGATCAGAATAACTGAATAATTGAGTTTTTATATTATTAGACTGATATGTATATGTTTGGTACTGTATCAAAAAAATCAAATCCTTTTAACACATATACTGAAATACATTTAAACCAATTTTTCAAACTACAATTAAACTCTTGCTTGTTGATAAATAAATCAGGCAAATTCATTCAAAAATGATACAAACAGAGAGCGTAAAAAAAAATGACTACAACGAAGCAAAACACATAATCGAGATAGAGGTCAAAATTCAAAACACAAAATCAGGAAAAAATTTTCAAAACACAAACGAACAAGATAGATCTAGAATACAATCGATGAAAAAATCATAAATCAAAAGAAAAATATAACGAGATAATAACTTTGAAAATAAAAAGAAAAAACAGAAAATGAAAATCTAGAAAAACCTAGAAAACGAAAAAAAAAAATCTAGATTTAAACGAAATTAAAACTTTGAATATCAAAATGGAACTGAAAATAAAAAGAAAGGGAAGAAATCGAACAAAAATCGAAGAAGAAAATCAGAATGAAAATCAGATGGAAAATCGAAGAAGAAAATAGAATGAAAATAAAAGTAAAAACTTAGATCTGAATTCGAAAAAAAAACGAAATAATCAAAATAAAATTAGAATGAAGAACTAACCTAATTTTGGTGGCTGAGGAGGAGACGCGGCACGAGCAGCAACGCGATAGCAGTAGRAGCGGCGTTGGACTGGCGGCAYGAGYGGCGTCGGACAATGGTGGTGGTTTGTTGCGTCGACCAAAAAATAGGAAATCTTAGATCTAAAYAACACCAACCAAAAAATKAAAAAAAAAGAGAAACAAGAAGAAATGGTGGTGGTTTGTTGCGTCGAAGTGGGAGGTGAGAGGAGGGAGAGAGAGAGACTGTGTGTCTGTGTGTGTGATTGAATGAGGAATGAGGATTGAGGAGAGAGAGAGAGAAAGGGAAACGTGAATGAGGAGAGAGAAAAAAAGGGAAACGTGAATGAGGAATTGAGGAGGAAAAGAAGGAGTGAGTGAGTGGATGAGGGGATTTGGGGAAATGAAACTATGACCCTTAAGGCCCGAGTTTGACCGACCATGTGGTCGATTTGGGTTTTTTTTTTTAATACATTTACCGACCGTCTACGGTCGGTAATTTCCGTCCATACTAATAAACGGTCGGTAAATTTATAAAAACGGTCGGTAAATTCCGTCCAATAAAAAACGGTCGGTAATATGTCTTTTTCCGACCGTTTTGATGACGGTCGGTAAATTCCGTCGTTAATAACGCGGATTCTTGTTGTGTGTGCATCCAAACCTCTGATCAAAGCACTGAACTGATGGTCAAATTTTGCTGCAAGATCGGTCAGATCTCTTCTGGTAACTCCTTCTTGAACTGGTACARCTTYTTGAGGCTGAGATTGAACATCTCCATGATTTCTGACATTCTCCGATGTTTCTGGAGATTCTTCACTGGCGTTCCGGCGACTTCTGGTGATTCTTGCCATCTCCGACTTCTTGATCGGTGTTCCCCACAGACGGCACCAATTGTTCCAAGTAAGGAAATGTTGAATCTAGAAAAACAGGGAATCTAAATCTTTGTGTCTGAATCTTGAGTACTGTCAGAAAATCCGTAGGAAAGTACGCCGGTGATCTGCGTCGGGTTCCCTGAGGAGAGAGAAAACAATAGTCAGAGGGCCCAGGGGGTGTTCCCTGGGGACCACCTCCGATGCTTAAGTCAGCAAAGGAAGGAGAGAGAAAATGTGAGAATATGAGAATATGAGAATTAGAGAGAGAGAGAGAGAGAGAGAGAGAGAGTACTTGTTTATGTGAAATCTCAGAATGAATAAGTGTGTAATCCTGTAATCTAATGCTAATTTCCCTATTTATAGACAACAGGGGGGTAATGTGGTAATTTTATCATGACCCAGAAAGATCTAGAAGGCTTCCTAACTGAATTCAGTTAGAAAGCTTCTTTAGGAAGCTTTACCTATTTGACTTGGTCAACCAAGCCAGTAATGACATTCCCGTAATAATGGTTAATGGGCCAGGCCCAACACTTAGTGGGCTGGAACATCATTAAATATCCAAATAAGAGAAGTGGTAAGAATTTCATGAAATGGAGGGAGTATCAGTGTTTTATTTCTTTCTTTATTTATTTTTTTAAAAAAAACAAGGATGGTCTTTGCACCAATATTTATGAGTATTTTTAATCATAGAGGTTGATTTTTTTGTTTAAAGYACTTCTACATCCAATTCAATATTTTATGTAAAGGTTTAAAACAAAATTTACCTGGGCGTAGTTTGTTGCCATGGGAAGATAATTCCTATAGGAAATTTTATTTCCTTGAAATTAAATTCTTTTTCAATTTCCTAGGAAATAAGAATTCGTATTTGGAAGAGCATAAAAAATAGAAATTTGCATTACTAAGGGGGGCTTGGTAAATAATTTCCCACACTTTGTAAGAATTTACATTTCGTTGGAAATTTTATTTCCTATGTTTTTTTCAACCAAACATGAAAGAAATTGGCTATTTCATAAGAAATTGAAATCCCAGAGTGAAATGTGTTGCAACTTGCAACCAAATAAATGACCTCCTAACTTAGTGTTAGTTTGACACCACTGTGGTTTTATATTTTTAGTTATTTCTCTTAAAAATCAAAATCATGTGAAATAACATATCCTATAAAAGAAAAAAAATACTTAAGATATGTTTGCTTCTGTTCCTAATTTTCTGCTATCATGAACAATTCATTCCAATTTAGTTGTTTTCAGTTGGAGTAAAAGTGTAAAACCCTTAAACCTATTGGAAACATAAAGTAATTTTGGTCCTGTTTAGCAAAAAGAGTTTAGAGTTAGAATATAGACTTTTAACTTTTTGTTTAGCTAATTCGATTGCATATTTGACCAGCTTTTCACAAAAAATATGTTTGGTAAAACTTAGCTAATTGTTAGAAGTTCATTCCTTTTATTGGTTTAAAATGACATTATTGTACATGTTTAATCATGTATGTGTTAGTGTTATAATTGTGGGCCTAAAACACATTTTTTTCTTTCTAAACCCTCTAAAGAAAAAGCTCCTATTGATTTTGAGAGTTTTCATCTCAAAACTCTCTCTTGAAACTCTACTTACCAAATACACCTATTAGAGTTTTGACTAGTCAAAAACTCTAACAGTGGTTCAAAACTCTCTTTTTCACCCAAATCTCTAATTGTCAAACACTCCGAAACGGAAAATACTATTTTAGTATTTCCTTCATTTCTTTTCGGTGACAACTTTTGACAAATTTTGAAATATTAAATTAATGGTAGCTATTTTTTCTCTCCTTTTTTGCATGCCATTTTTCCCTAAATATCTCTCTTAATTACATGCCTCACTTTCTCCATCTTTCACTTTGACACTCACAATTTTTTTTTGCCTGGAGTATGTGTAATACTTAAAGTTACCACTAAACAGAATTAGTGTGAAGTAGGACGTGTTCGACGCAGCGTGTTTAGGTATTTCTAACTAGATTAAAAAACTAATAGTTAATTTTATTATTATTCGGTAAGGTATCGTTTTGAATAGCGATTAGCGTTAAACGCTACTTTTTTTAACACTGATAGGAGTAACGTTTTAGCTTTTAGTGTTTCAGCTATATTAAAACGCTACTTGGTAATTAATGTACTTCTAGTATAAATACAACCGCTACTACTGTCGAAGGCTCATATTAACAAACTAGATTAATTCCCAGTGCGATGCACGCACAGTTACATTATATATTTTTGTAAAAGTACATTTAATATTTTTAGATTTAATCTTATTTTTTCTGAATCTTTTTATGCTTGTTGATATAATTTTTAAGATATAGTTGTTACCT
Organism: Bassia scoparia; assembly: GCA_008642245.1. Classification (NCBI taxonomy): domain Eukaryota; kingdom Viridiplantae; phylum Streptophyta; class Magnoliopsida; order Caryophyllales; family Amaranthaceae; genus Bassia; species Bassia scoparia. The sequence goes on from SNQN01000566.1 coordinate 33,483, forward strand.
TATACTCCTAGTTTTTATTTATTTTATCTATTATTGTTATTTTTAATGAATCTTTTTTAATTACTGATCATATAATTTTTAGGATATAGTTGTTATCTAATATTTTTATTTAATATTTTATTAACAGTAATTCACAGTATATAATTGTTATATCATATATAATATTTTTTAGTTAATTTAGTATATATTTTTTTGGATAAATATGTGATAATAGATAAAATTTAATTTAATATAATTTTTATGAAAATTATGATGTGATCAGTGCTTTTGGCAAAACTTTTTTTTTTTTTTTAAATAAGAGGCCGAGCCATAAGCATTAATGACATAAACCGTTTTCTTCTTTATTAGTATTTAGATAAGTTTTACCGATAAGTTTTTTTTAAATAAGATGCCGAGCCATAAACATTAATTACTTATTGTGAAGGGAAGAAAATAAGATTGGAAATAAACGGTGTAGTAGTATGAAACTGATCGAAAACTATCTATATTCTATAATAATCTAAATCGTGTACGAAATAATAATAATAATAATACTAATACTAATAATAATAATAATAATAATAATAATAATATTGCACAATGTATCACAAGTAAAAGTTGGTTAAAATGGTTGTTGTAAATACAACTAAGGAAATAGATGCGGGATTAAACCTTGTTACATGGCGCTCATACATTGTAAGACACCCTTTTAATATATTTGTATAGATGCATTTAACGTTCTAATTAAAATAAAAAACTAAATAGTTAATTTTATTATTATTCAATAAAGTAGAGTTTTGAGTAGCAGTTAACACTACTTTTTTCTAGGTAATTAATGTACTTCTATTATAAATACAACCGCTACTATTATCGAATGTTTCATCTATTACCATCTACTTCTACCACTACGACGTTACTTTATAACTTTTCACCTATCCGCTACTGCTAAAAGCTACTTGCCCACTCCCTAGTACGGTAATCCGTCATTTGCCGCCAACACTGAACAATTCCAATTTGCAAATCACTTTAACAATTAACATTTCCCCGAAATGCTGTTTTATTTAAAATCCCTAATTCAACATTTCAACATGTTCTTTCAATCAACAAGAATATTTTTTCAGCGATTACTCTTCCGATTTCGCACAATTATATGTCATCTTGTGCATTAATGTTGCTACTTTCATAATAATAAAAAAAAAAAGATTTTCAAATCACATAAGAGATTCCGTTTTTATGGATTTCTTCAGCTGATGATGTTCCAGAAAATGCACTTTTATTTAATCGGTTAGTTAATTTCTCCACTCCTTATTTAATTGGATTTTACTGTTCGTTTTTATACTTGAATTTTGATATATTTCAGTAATGTTTATTGAATTATGGTGTTATATGACTTGTAATATTGAGTTAGTTTTGAGGTGTTGAATTACGGTATTAAGGATTTAGTTTAATTTAGCATGATACTCCGTATGTTTTTGTTTGATTTTGATATTAGCAATGCATTTTGAGTATGTTGATTCAATGTGATGTACTACTACTTTACGCTATGAATTTCATTAATTCCAGTATCACGAACCACACAATAATATCTTCATCATTGTTTTTGTAGAAACTACAAGTAGAAAAGTTTTGTTTTTAATGCTATCATACTAACTTTGATCATATTTTTCCCATCATATCAATTGTGGTCAGATTACTGAGATTAGTCTCAAGTTATTTTTTCAAATATCCCAAGTTAAAATTTTCATAATTATAACAATATGCATGGTCAAAGTTGTATGCTTGGAGGGTAAATGTCAACATTTTGCAATAAAACGAACGGAGGAATTGTTCTTTAAGAATTACTGTATCTTACTTGAGATTGGGGATAAGAAATAGTTTCTGTGTTTCAAATTTTGAATTTGATACAGTATACTGTATTACTTAATTTGGCCACTGAAGTAGGGGTCAACTACTGATTCCATCACCCACGTCACCACTTTAATATAGTAACTGTACTGTGTATAGATTGTGCTAATAATGGTTTACCTGTGAAACATAGTTATCCTGCATGAACAAGTGCTTCTTAGATGCATGGAGGAACCATGTTTTCACTTCATTAATTTGCTATGCAACATTAGCAATCCTTTTTAACGAGGGTGCTATAGTGATGAAAAAACTGAATAGGTGTAATTCTTGGCCACCTGGTGACATGGTGTCATCTTTTGATGAAAAGCTAGAAGTGGTTTGATCAAGAATCAAGAGGGGGGAATTGGATTCACAATGTTGGTCTTTCAAATGCATCTTTTATATGTGGAGATATTAATTCTTCTCTAGGAAGGTGAGGCACCTGTATATAGCACGAGGATGAGAATTGGGATTGTGTTGATTTTTGAGGAAATGGATGTCGTGGTGAACACTGGGATGCTCTTGCTTGTGTATAAGTCTTAGCTGATGGCCTGCTAGTTATCAATGATCTATATGCTGCGGTTGCTGCCTATGCTTCCTGATATCTCTGAGTGTCCTGACTGTCCTTCCCTGCAGTTTTATAATCTCTTGGAGATATTTTGGCTTTAAATTTCTTGTCGAGTTACCAATGCTGCTTAGATGTTACTTGGACTCGTATACCCATGTCCAACACGGGTACGTGTCCAAATGTCAAACTTGGCTAATTTTTGAAAAATAACAAAGATTTTAGCCTAAAATGAAGTGTCCAAGTGTCGTACCCATGTCCGAGTGTTAAGGATCGGACACGGGTACTTGAGGTAAAATGAAGAGTCCGAGTAACATGTTGATTAGAGTTTATCTAAAGTAGACCGCCCCCACACACACGAAGGGAAGGGACTCAAGGGAGTAGAATAACTAGAATACAAAGAACGTAACATGAAGTCATGAACAACCATGAGCCAAATTTATTACTTACTTCAGTATGCAAGTACATACTAAGTGTCTTGCTCCCCAAGTGCCTATTCAATACAACTATATATGGGCAGCTAAGGAAGGTCACAACCTGGCCAACTAGGCAAGACTACCTACTAACTGGTCATTGCTAGACTATGTTTATAGCTCCTTAAGTTGTGGGGGTGCTTGTCTCCTGAACTTAACTGTCTCCTTTGAACAAGGGTAGTGGGAGGAACTTAAGTAGTTTTATAACCTCCCACCACACACATGTTTCCCTCTTTAGGGGTGGTAAATGATGGGCAGCTATCACCTTAAAATAACTTCTCCAAGAGTCCAAGTTTCACACTATCCATGAGTCTTCAATACTTAGTGCCTTATGTAAACATATGATCTTTGACCTAGACATAACCACAGTTAAATTTCCTACTTAACTAAAAGAAATTGGAATGAAATAACTACCTCCACTTATTCTTACTTCTTAGCCGTAAGTACCTTGGTATAAGTGCAACTGTAAGTAATCCACTCCTAGGCCATAAAAGATACGGGCAATTGTCCACTCACAAAAGATTTCCACAAAGGATTGTACACCTTGTTTATATAATTATAGGGAGCCATGGATTTTGGGAAAAGCATCCGGTAGCCCACGAATGGGCGTAGCCAAGGAGGTTGCTTCCACCCCCTTCCTCAAGGGACCACGATCAATGACCTTTGTGATAGTGAGCGGACAACTACTTGACCACATGTGCTCACTCATCCATAAGTGCTCAACCATTTGAGCATCTCAACATCCAAGTCATTGTCCAATGTACTCCTATGAGGGTCAAACAAGTGCCTAAACAAGCTTGTATTCCTGGTTTGGATCCAATGCATGTGTCATGCTATGTAGGTTGTAGGAAGTTGCACACTTGCACCATAACACTAAACTAGACCTGCCAACCACTTTTGATATTACATCAAGCAACAAAATTCATTAAGTCCACATGTCAACATCGTCCTATGCCAGTGCTTTGACATGGCCTCCATAGTCGAGGGCTCCTATGCATGGTCTCCCCATGGTATGGGGTTGCACCAGCTTTCGGAAAAGGTTAAAGTAAATGAATGCAACCCTACCAAACAAGAGTTGTGAGATACTTTTTGATAAGTTGACAATTCATTCTACAGGTCCAAACTAACATGTAAAGATTCTTAGACCTTAATTAGATACTTTTAGTTTTGTTTGACTTGGTCATAACACAACAGTGCCCACTATGACACGTGACAGAGCCCATGAAATCTGTTGTTGTGCTCATGGTCACAAGGCACATTTTGGAGTCAAGTATTATCAAGAAAGGCATTATCACACTACAGTTCGAGGGTTGAGAGACTTCGGTGTTTTTTAAGACTTAGTTGGCATCTCATCAACTATTTCATACCCATGGACCATGGTTCAAGTTAATTCACACTTTGTTGCATCAAAAAATGATTGTGATGGAGGTCGTGTAGTTGGTTGGATTATTTTTCTTTGAGGCTCAGAAGCCCAACACGGGCACATAGCATGCCCTGGTGCGCCCCTTGTATTCAACTATACCGCTCATGAAGATCTACATAGACCCTTTGATATGCACATGAAATTATCATAGTCCTCACCCAAAATATTACAGACCTAAGAATCCTGATTATTTCTTCCTTCAAGATCCACAAGTTTTTGCTCGTCTAAAACATATGGAATTGCAACGAATAGAGGATCCATATTATGCCTCAAAAAACACAAATAAACCCCATTGCATAGAAAATGAGGGAGAGTAGATGGAAAAAAGTGAGGCCCTTGGAGCATCCCCCCCCCCCCCCCCCCCCCCCGGTGTCTAATTGCCGTCCAAACCCCTCCATTAATCCCCCCCACAACAGACACACAACAATTACATTGGTGAATTGGGGTTAATAAAAGAGAAGTGTAGAGTTTGATAATTCACTTTGCAGTTTGCACATCAACAAATTTTTTATTCCCTCCTGTGCTATTCAATTCAATGTCTACCGAAGAAGACCTTAAGTTATCTAAATTTTCTTTTGTTTACAAAGTCCTCTTTTCTTGATTCTTTGAAGAGGTTAAGATTGAGCACTTGCTAAATGCTAGACCCTGCCTTGCAGGAGAACAGATGTGTATAAGAGACAGCCCTAGGACTTGATGGGTCCAACTTTTCCCTTGGATCTGTCACTGTTCTTTTTTGCGTTCTGGTGTTGTAGAAGTGTATTTCCCCTGACTGCATGCAAAATATAGAATGTTTAGGACTGACTTGATTGTTTTTTCACTTGAAAAGAATATGATGTAATTTTATGTACATATCATGATTTTAAATCATCAATATATGCACGAGTAAATGTTTGTGTTTTCTTTTGTGGACAAATGTGTAAAATCTACATAAGCTCCAATAAAAAAACTACTATGTTAGTTGTTATGATTTTATGTCCATTTGAAAAGAAATTAGAAGCTCATTAGCTAATAGTTAGCCTAACAGCCTAACTCATGAAAAATAGGTTACCTGAATATCGAGGCAACGTTGCCACTCCGATGGCAACGGAGTCTCGAGGTGAAGTTCGACATCAGAGAAAGATTTGGGGGTGAAAGCCTTGGGATTCCTCCAATGTTTGTAAGGAAGAATGGCCTCTTCATTTGTGTGATCCCACTTCCTCTTCAAATTCTTAGAGTTGCTCTCCTCCTGCTCACTTTCCAAAATCGTGCTTCGTTGATCATTTAAGTGAGGGAAAGGTGCTTGAAACGAAACCATGGTTGGGTTAATTGGGTTAATGGCTTCTCTCCTTCTCTCCTCTGTCTCTCTCTCTCTCTCTCTCTCTTCACCAATTATCTGGGTGTGTTGTTGAGAGATGAACCTAAAGTTGGGGGTGTTGTAAATGTTGAATTTTTTTGGTGCTTAAATAGGGAGAAGAAACAAGTGCAAGGAAGAATCTAAGAGGGCAAATATAAAGGTGGATTTAGGGTGGCCCACTTTATAAATGCTAGTGTAGTAAGTGTAGTAGAAGAGAGCAATAGTACACACTACTACTACTACTACTACTACTCACACTAGTAAAGTAATCTGTGTTTTACACCTTTGGTTTTTGGCGTGCTCACCCAAGTTGAAGTTGAAGGTTGAAGGTTGATTTGAGGTTATAAAAGCTGCTCTTTAAAAGCTTGGATGGTGTAGTTCTAACCAACTTCTCCCTTCATTCCTCTCATAGTCAATAACAATATTTATGCACCCCTCTTTCTCTCTCTCTCTCTCTCTCTCTCTCTCTCTTTATTGAATCCTCACTAAATTGCATTTACCTGATCTCTGCTGCCTGTCCAGCGGTTGCATTTCACTCCTCACAACTCACCTCTTACGTGTATTTTTCTTTCTTTTATTTATTATTGCTTATTTGAGTACTCGTTTATTCATTATTTCATTTATTAGAGATTTTTTTGGGTAAAGTTATATGCAGCTCTTAGGGTTACATATAACTATATAAATTTCAAATTTATTTTGTAAAATGGTATTAGTTGACAAAATCACACATTCTGCAAGGTGATAAATGCATAGTTTTTTTTTTTTTATAAAACTTTCATTTCTTGACTTCTT
>SNQN01000566.1:39947-53258 GCA_008642245.1 Bassia scoparia
AGTATAAGTTTAAAGGGTCAGCTTTCAGTCTGTGCGTGCCTAATTTAGGAGCTGCTACATATAGATCACACTTTATCTACCTTAAGAATGATGCTTTTTTTTTTTTTTTTTTTTTTTTTTTTTTTTTTTTTTTTTTTTTTTTTCAATCTTGATAACAGATTTACTGCTTTTCTTTCTAATATTAAAGGTTGATTCCTAACAAATGGAACCAACAACTAATCACAATGTGCTTCAGGTTTTTGTACTGTCTAGCCCCTAGCTCTGTTAATAGTTGGAATCAACTGGTCTAGTATTTTGTTGTTGAAAGTTTTCTTTTCTGACTTGTTCTATTAATAATTAGTAGCTCATTGTTCTCTGAAATTATGCTATATGTAGAATGTCATGTGCTGACTTAGATGTACTCGTTAAAGTTAAATTAGAAAGCATATAAACTTATCAACTTTGTATCATTAAGTCACTTTATATGAAGGTTGTAATTAGTTATCATTGATGTATTGTGATCTATAGTTCTATACGCATACACTGAATTTAGAAAAGTTCTTGATAATGATTAATTTTGATTGTTATGACAGAAGATAGCTTGGAAATTGAAGGTATCCACTCTGGAGCATCCTGATCGTAAATGTGTGGGAAATATCTCCGCCTCTTTGCTCATCAAACCATTTTAATTAGCTGAATGCTTCTCTGAGGTTGCGTTTTACATATGGTGGTATGTCTAGTATTGTTTAGTTCTCCTGCCTCATTGTTGTGATTGATTAAATTGCACTTAAATTTCTGGTGACAAAATGCATTACGGCAATTGTGTTCTGTCTTTACTCTTTAGTTATAAAGTGTGTTTTTACATCAAAAGCTATAGTTAATTTTATTGTTTTGTTTCCTGGAGCTGTCAGGGAGGGGCAAGAACCCATAGAACCCACAGATTCATTTGTCCCTATGATATTGCACTTTTAAGACCTGATGAGGTTCAGATATCTCATTTTCTTAGTACTCCATACTTTAGACTGAAAATTTGGATAATAGACCACATAGGTCGTAGGAAGAAGAAACTATCAGAAATGAAGTCAAGTAAAATAAGAGGGGAAAAAATTGTTTCATTTCTTAATAATTTCAATAATTATCAGAGGCAAAACAATCCTAGGTATATAATTTGTAATAATGTAACCTAACAACATAGTAAATGCTAAAGATACATCGCTTCATGCGGATTTATATAGGCTTATTCAATGAAAAACATTGAGTGATAACATGGGATGGTACAAGTGTTTGTTGTAGTCATTTTCAGGCTTTTATTGTTGGCACAATAAATTAAATTTGAAGCTAGTTGGAGTAACTTTGCTAATAAATAGTATTTAAATCCTTAAATATTTTAAATCTTCACTTGGCACATATTAAGATAATATTTGTATAAGATTGTCATGAATCATGGTATGACTTTTGAGCAAGATCTTATTGCAGAGAAGCATCTGAATTAATTATATTTTGTAACCCTCAGCTTTGGTTTTGAAAAGTTCCTATCAAATAAATTTCCACATCACTTATTATTTTAATAAGAAAGCTATGCCTTGATGTAGTATGCAAAACAGTCAAAGATATGTACAATTAGTTAGCCCTTTAAATGGGTATTTCCTCTTCTGTTTGTTCAAGACATTAGCTTATGCGGTGTTTTTTTTGCAACGCAAGTGTATTTCTCCTGTCACTGTTATACTTTATCTACTTTAATATGTATTGAGGCATTTAAGTTTTGGTTTGAAGTACATCTTAGTTTTTAATTCTATGGTCTTAAATATTGTACTTTGATAAAGAGTTGTAGATAATTCTACCCTGAGATTAGATCAATCACAAGTCATATGCTATATTTGAGGGCCTTGGGAATCCGTGGCTTGGAAAATTTCCTTTCAATTTTTAATACTCTTGTTTTGATTCTCAATTGTTGTAGACATGTGTTGAACCCAGTTGTGAGTGCGAGCATATAACTGGATATCAGCATTCAAGGACCGCGCTACAGAATTCTTCTTTTTCTTGAGATTGCGTATTCGGGGACTAATGAGACTCACTATTTCGATCTTGCACACACATTGCTGAAACTTGTTTACTGCTTTGGGTAGATTGTAAAAGTTCTTCTTGGATATAGACCAAATATTACAGACGTAAAGAAGCGACAGGATTCTTTTATGATTGAAGAGCTCTTTTTTTGGCTTCCGGATACGCCGAAGTCGTTGTTGATGCGCGGTGGGCTGGCCGCCTGTTACAAACTTATGGAATCGGTCTGGTTGGCAGCGGGAGGAAGCGAGAGGGATACAGCTCATCGCGACCAAGGATTGCAAGCAACAATCAGTTTATGGCTCTTCCTGCCTCGGCCCAATTTATCACGTCAGAATAAGACCTGATCATTGAGCAATATCTAACGCCCAATCTCGCGCATAGAAAAGGTAAAGGGCAGTGACGCTAGTTCACTGGAGGAAAAGAAAGGAGCGGGGTGGGATGGAGACCGACGTGCGCGTTCATTAGAGAGCGGAATTCGACCGCTGTCGTTCTAGTCCGGGAAAGTCTGGGTATTAGAGCGGCGACCTTATCTCTTTCGAACTCGATTCTTGTCACACCCCGGAGTTATTCCCTTGTTTGTTCTCCACTTCGGGAGCATGTTTTAAATATTAACTTTAATACTCCTTACGACATTACAGATTTTATTTATTACATGAGGTAGATATTGGGGGTAGAATTAAGAGAAGAGATAAGAGAGAGGATGTATAGATTCATTGTGGAAATGTTTTATAATCGAGAGAGAAAGGTTGATTTGTCGATACTGATATATACTAATGTACTAATTAATTTTTTTTATATTTTTAATTCTCTAAAGAATCTACATATTAAGTGGTTTCTGTCATTTCATATGAAGGCGCTAATTAATTCGGTTTGTTTTAACAACTCTATCATTGAATTCATTCAAAATGTGGTGAATACAAATAACAGAAGAAGACTTAGTTCTTTAACAAATTATTTCTTCTCAAAATATAAACTATAAAGATTGCAAGATTACTCTTGGGTGTTTTGATTTTATCAAAGTCATTCTCTTTATTGGGTATATGTGGGAACTATCGATTTATTCTATTGATGATATACTTATGATTGGAGTGATTGAAGATTGAGATTTGAACAGTTTAATAGATAGAGATGAACGAATTTAGTCTAGTATGAAGCTTGATTGGCCTAGATAGGTATAATACTATTATTGAGGATCAAGAGAGATTAGAGATAAGGTACGTATGTAATATTGGTTTGGGAAGCCTTGGCATTCTATCTTGGTCTTATTGTAGCAAATTAATAATATGCCATATAGTTCAATAATTAGGTGAAATGGTTATTTACGGTCTCATTCAGTTAATTAGTGCATCGTTGGATGTTGCTCAATGACAATATATATTACTCTCACATTTACTGGTAAATTGGAAAACATTGGAAATCAATTACAGATAGTGATAGGACTACAGGCATACCTCTTTTGGGTTTGTGGAAAGTGAGGCCTATTGGCACTTGACAGAGTTCTTCTTCCCGTGAGGATGGGAGGGGAGGGAGGAGAAGCGGAGGCTCGGAAGGAAATTATGAAGATGTGATAAAAAGTCGCTTAAGTCTCTTGGGATCGAACTACAGGATTGTAATATGTAACTGGACATCTTTGTAATGAATTGTTTGATATATGAAGCAGAGGTGTACTGACATATTCGTTCTCTCCTCTATTACTAGCAGAAAAGAATAAAACTAAAATTAAGGTTAATTGTTTTTGTAATAAATAACGAAAGTAACAATTTCATGAGATATTTTAAAAAGTATTTGCGTAAAATTCACCCCACAGAGAAGGGGTCTTGTATTCTCATTTCTCACTACACAAATATTCTTTTTTTTATAGTTGTTGAAACGTCGAGTAAAAGCAGTGACAGTAATAAAGTTAAGGCTAAGTACTGATGCTTTTTCTCGCACTTGTGATAGTAGATTCTTCGACAAGTATATGTCTACAACTGAACATACGTCCTGGAATGAAAGGTGAAGATGCTGTGGTTTATTATGTTGTATTAGATTAGGTGTCATGAGGATTTTTTTTAGGGTGTTTGCAACGAATATATAATCAGAATAATTTATTTTAGTGTTGAGTTGCCAATTGATTTTAAATAAAGTAAATATTAACATTACCTAACTAGATATTGACCACATACAGAAATAAAATAAGTATGACGAGATATACGACAAAGCATTAGGTGGATAAGGGGTAGTGTATCCACGAGTTTTGCGACCGCCGGGATAGTAGATCAGTTTGTGGTGTCGTATAAGTTGAAATGCAAGGGTTATAGCGGACGCATTGGAACATAATTGATTGTTACATGAAATATTATTATTCCATGCCTCTTTTGTGGAGAGATCGATTGAGAATCGCATAGTTTAGAGTGACCGTGGTTTAATGAATGGATAATAAACTGACTAATTGGAATGAGTGAGAGACTGAACTGAATGAAGTATTAATTGATATTTTAATGGAGAGAGAAATGGGAAGAACTGAACTGATAGAGCTTGAACAACTACACTGAATGGACTTGACTGAACTGACTGAATAGCTCTAACTTAATAATAAGAACAGTAAATTAGAGTCTTTATTCTCTAGTATGAAGGATCCGTTGAAATTGTGGGATCCATTTTCAAGGACAGATTTTCAAACGTGTAGTATCATTCAAAAACATACATTTAGTTAGTTCTTTATTATATTTAATTGTTTTGTGTAGGTAGGGATCTCTATCATTTTTACTAAAGGAGGTGATAGTGGAAATCGCTTTAGATTCTGAAATCGGGAGGAAAAAATTTTTTGTCAACTAACATTTGATTTATCTCTCAATTATAAGTTTATCTGTATGCTCGCGACTATTTGTCGTATATGACATGAATCAATTTAAATAAGAGAAAAGTTTTATAAAGCTAAATTTAATGGACGATTATTTAAAAAAATAATCATTGTATATCTAGTATATGTCGGTGAATATATTGGATATGATTTCTCTTTATATGGAACTCACTAGTCTACTCAGTGGAAGATATGGTTAATTTTAGTTATATATATTTTCATCATAGTTTTATTTAAAGATAATGTTACAGATTTCAACCGTTTTCTTGTATAGGAATACGCGAATTCATATTCGAAATCAGCTTAGTATTGTTAATATTTCTTGTATGGAGTGCACACGTCTTTTTTTCAAAGCATTTTGAGAGACATAGTTATAGCAAATGACTATCTTACACATGTCACAATGTGCATTAACAGAATGCATTTCAATAAAAATTATATGAATTTAGCAATTATGTTCTACTTCATCATTTTAATATTTTGTTAAGCAGTGAACATGATTTTTCGGAGATTCAGGTAAAAGACACAGGTTATCGGTGAAAGGCGTAGAACCACAGCAGTTTATATTCAGGATAATTTTAATGAGGTAACAGAAAAACTAAAATCAACGAACTATAGCTAATACGGATACTAGATACTACACACTCATAACTTAGAAAACTTCCGATCTGTGGATAAATACGCAAAAAAATATGTATCACGATGACAGTGGATTCCATTACAATTGTGATGTATATTGATTGGCGATTTTGGTTGCTAAAGGTTTATCTAACACAAGCATCGCGAACATTAAGAAAGTTTCTGATGGAAAAAGAATAATTTCATGGAAGAGGGTATACGAGTAAAGGCTGATTATCGACAGCATAACAACAGAAGTATTTATATTGGAAACATAAGTTTAAATATTTATGTAACCTTCAAATATACTATTGATTGTTTGGTAACTTGTAAGCTTAGGCAACGCTGGTTGTTCATTGAACTCTGTACGTTATTAAAGCAATCTTTTTCCTCGTTCCTTAGATGGTTCTAAAGCAAAGATCAAAGCCTTCACAAAACTCTTCATAATATTTCTCTCTACCGAAAATTCAATCATGGCTAATCATGGCCATATAAAATGATACATAATATGACGATAAAACCAATACATAACATTGATGATATACTTGTGAATATGATAGATTGTGAAAATAAAAGTGTCATTTAACTATATTATAATGAATAAAAGCAATCTAATGTTCTGGTGGTAAACAATCATTAAGACATTATCAATCAGATAGTGCAGATAAAACATATATTAAACGTCTTATCAGTTTGATAAAATAGATTGGTTCGAGGTGTTCTTCGGGGTTAGTTTTTGAGCTAAAATAAAATATTCTAATCTTATTGAATTTTGAGGGACTGTCTACTGAGCATTTGTAGGTTACGATAATATTTTAGGCCGAGTTACGTGGTCTATGCCGATTGGAAGGAGGGCTTGATTGAAAATGAATAAAAAGTATAGTATCACACATTATAACGATTAGGATAATATTGGTGTTTCATATTTTGATTGTTTTTCTTCTAATGTTTATTTACAGAGTGTATTTAATTTTTACCCTTCTAAAAAAGTGTATATTTTTATTAACCAAGAGGTATAAGCAAATACGTTCTGTTTGAAAGGGGGAAATGGTGTACCCATAGGAACAGAGGCAGGGCTATAATGTTACTGGATTGTTATCGTGTACTTGGTTAGTGGTTCATAGTACAAGAGATGGGGTTCGTTGGTTACATTTTACATTGGCTTAAAGTGATATTAAAATAATTAAATTAATTAACTTAATAATAAATATAAATTAAAGTATAAGTATTCATCGTTTCACTTTCTACTGTCTTTCACTTCTCATTTGTCTCGTTTTTAATGTCTCAAGTTTCAAACACAACAACAAAATTGAAACTACAAAGTCAACAACAAAAAAATTGACGAAGTACAATTCAAGTTCAACACAAAGAACACTAAGAATTCAAACAGACAATAAATAATTAATTTGAAGATCGAATTTGAACAAATAAAATGCAGTAGCAAAAGAAAAAGACGAATAATGGATGGAGTTGTGTTGTTATATGCTGGAAGGCAACGACAACATATTGCCACGATCGGCCACAATGCAACGATGAACGCTAGCTATGAGACCGGATGCGAACACCATAACGTTGAACCCTGGAGTTGAGCACGCTGGATGCAAGCATGGACACTCAAGGCTCACAGTGCAACCCATGAACCACTCACGCCCCAAACATAGCAGTCGAATAAAATAATGTGAATCATGTACTGTCTCTAGATACTAATTCGACAAAAAGATCGAATTTGTTGTTTTGTACATTTTCGAAAAGGCTTCGAATACTTGAATATTGTAGTTGTACGATTCATATCGGTTAACGAATTTTGTTGCTTAAGACTTAGTATACTGGCTATATTTTACTGTGTATTTGAAATTTATAGATGTCGATATGTTTAATCTATTTGTGTGCTGATCTTAAATAAAGAGAAATAGTATGAGAAGCATAGAAAATGTAGCATGAGGAGAGAAGGAACTGATATGTGGGAACAGAACGAGATCAATTTATAGATTATTTTGGGTAAAAATTTAAAAGAAGGAAGTTAAGGTTATGTTCAAACTAGAAAGCTTACTGATGTTTTAGGTTGGTCGACGAGTATGAATTAAGAGATGTATATTATAACCTATAAAATTGTTATAAACGATTAACTATTTGAGTAATGTAAGGGGCGATGTAGGAATTTCATATATTTAGAATGTTAAAACATTATATTGAAAGCGAGTTTTAAAAGGAGCAATCGATCAACGTTAATTTAGCAGAGTTCATTTTGGTTGAGAAAAAATCAAAATAGATATCTCAAACGTTAGAGTGCTTTTCTCTTTATATGTTACTTAGGCATAAAATAGGTCACAATTTATGCAGAAATCATATTGACGAAGTGCTATAGTTGTGTGGAAAACAAACAATCACTAATTCCAAATCCATAATTCTCTCTTCGTCCGGGCTTCACGATTACGATGCCCCATCCGGGGACGCGTTTTGGGTGTCTTGCGCTTGTCGTGACTGAGTGTATCAAACGTGCATATGATCTCTTGTGAGAAGTAAATCAAAGTTGGTGGGTTGCTAGCGATTTTTATACGATAGATATATCATAGGGTTATGTGGCTGTGTTTTAGAAAGGTGTAGTTCTTTATTTTATCTCTCTCTGTCCAACTCTTTGTTATAATATTGTATATGTCCAGTTTTTTTTGTTATATGGATTTTTTGTTGAGGGAGTTTTGTGATATTTAGTATGAGTTGATAGATAATTCAAAATTTCAGTGCTCTGTATGGTTAGGACGTTTCTAATAATTGTTGATATTTTGTTCATAGAATTTGGCGATAATATTGAGATAGAATTATAGGCGATTTGAAGACCATGTATATAAGGATTTAAAAAACAACAAACAAAATTACGCACATTCAAATCTAGTACACTATGTTTTTTTTTTTCGGGTAATGATTGAGAATTAATTGATTTTGTAATCATCTGCGTTGACAATTCTATTTTGCTTGATTTATTTTGCATTTAACAAAATACACTTGATTATTTAAGTAGCGATGCAATGCGAATGTTGTGGTTGTGTACAATAAAATTCAACATGGAAATAGTTGAAGAAGATTTGTAAAGGTCTTATGTGGTGGTCGTTGTTGTTAATCAGTAGCATAACTCTGTTTATCTATACTAGTAATTGATCTGAGTTCATGATTATTATCAAATTTGAATTTGTTTTAATATAATGGGAACTAGGTTGTGCTTATAATGATTTGTTAAGCATGCTCTAGTCATTGCTAGCGATAATGGTGAGCAGTTCTTTGCTAAGATCCGATTTTTAATTGGTGTCGTATTTTTTGTTGCCGTTGTGTTGAACTCATTCCCTATTGGATGGTGCTGGTGTATCACAAAGAATTTTTCTTCTAGTGTATGATTTCAATTAAACAAAACCATACACGTTATATTCAATGATGTTATTGTATATGCTGCTTTCTACCTTATAATTGTAGTATAAATTGTATTTTTATCTATTTGATCAAATTATAGCGCCCCTAGCAAGCTCAATACCTATGAGACTTAATCATGTAAACATAGGCAAGATTCGGTTGAATGTCTGAATACAATTTCAGTGGATTTAATATTGTTATACATTTGTGGCACGACTTCATATGGCTTGGACTAACAAATATTGGATGGAATAAGGACTCGGTAGCTTGAGATTTCGAAAGATAGTTTCGTTGAGTGACAAGTTAGAATTAATTTAGATGCATTAGGCTTGTAAATATGGGTGGTTTTCTTTAGCGCATAGAAATGAAGAATCCTGGAAATAATAGCAATGGATGCTGAAATCTGCATTACAATGATTACGTGTATGTCTTTGTTGCTGTAAAAATCATATTGGCAAGGAGTCAGGGTCTTGCTTAGGTTATGCTAATATGAGCGATATATCTCGTGTTTCTATCTTACTTGGTTAATTACATTGTTTCATAAACTTTGCAAATATGTTTATTGATGTAATGATGCTTAAACTTTTGCTATCACAAAATTGAGGGTGTTCACACTAGTCGGAGGTTAACATCTCTAATAAGCATGTTTGTTTTAATGTTTACAAACTATGCAAGTTTGAACTAAACAGTTAAATAATTAAATGGACATGCTCGGATGTTCTTTTACCTTACTCACCATCATTGGCTTTTTAACAATTAATTATCATAAGGGTGAAATGAGGAACATGCGAAAGTTATTTCGCACTTTGGCCTTTAAAGTAACTCATAATCCACTCTCTCTTTATGTTGACACAGTCTGCATGCGATTATTTGTTGGACTAAATGGAGATCTGAGTGAGAAAGCAATACTTCTCATGCTTCTACTTTGATAAAGACATAGTGAAAGCGTATTGAATACTTTATATTAATCTCTTGCTGGGTTCTTGCGCTGGCAAATTTCTGGGAATAGTGGGAATAGTAGGCAAGAAAGGGTTTCCTCCTTGCTGGCCTATTGACTGGGGAAATTGGTCGGGGGGTCCTCCCGATGCTGCAAAATGGGATGTGAGACTTGTGGAGTGATGAAATAAGATTCTTACTATTTGAAAGTTGTTGAGCGACAATCCTGGTAACCTCGGCGGGCCAATATCATTACGAATGGAAACAGAGATAATGAACATTACATGGAGATTTTGATTATACAATTGATTTTGAAAGATTAGATTGGGGATTTTGGTAATTGTGGATCTCGACTATGAATTCATTTTTTTGTTGTTAGATTAAATAGTATTTACAGCCTACAAAAGATTCCATTGTTGTGTTCCATGGAATTAAGTATGGTAGTAAGGATGGCATGCACGACTGAAGTAGTTAAGATACGTCCTAAGAGTTCTGCGACAATATTCGAGAGGTCTTTGAGTAAACAACAGCTATTTTTTTTACGCAGTAATGTGCAGTCTGGTGATGGGAGAAGATGTATTGTTCTGGGTTGCTAGCAAATAATGTTTGGATTGAGAGAGTACAATAGGGTTGTGATCTATTTATGGAGGGGGTGGGAATTTGTAATGATAACTTGGACTCAGAGGGCCTGGGGAGCCTTCGATTTGGCAGGCGTTTAAGGGAGTTTACATGATTACAGAAGTGTGAAGGTGAGCACGGGAACTCTGGTTTAGGTCTACAATTCGGAGTGTAAGAGTGATCATGGGACACATTCAAGGGCACAAGGATGAAAAGCTGCCTGTGAGGTGAGAGCGACGACATGGGTTGGCAACGGTAGATCCCCTTCATATAACTAAGGGCTGACTAATAATAGTAGCAAATGGTCAAAGTGATACCTAAACAAATAAAATGCATATGTATGGAAAGTGATTACTTCCGGAAAAGGAACTCAATGCAAAATGATAATTAATCGCGATAAAGTTCTAAGATGTGCTACATGAACATTAGCCTACCTGAATGTAAAGTGAGGAGCTGGAGCTGGACTTCTGGATTGCAATCGTATCTTAGAAGTTAGAGAGTGCTCCAATAGATTTCGTCCCAAAAGCCTGAGGAATGCAGAAGATGACAGACAAGAATGAATAACATATAATGACATGGCTAGTAAGGATATGCTTCAGCAATTGACAACATTCAATCTAGACATAAAATAAAATGATCAAAACAGACAAGTAGGCAACAAGATACCAAGTCAAGAATGATTGATATCTGTTTACAATATATGAATGTTGTAGTTTGTATCTGTTTGACATTGAAATGGGCAGAAAATGCTGTGCTTGAATTCTTCATTTGTTATTCTAGCATCAGTATACACAAGAAGTGTCATAGCAGTTAAACTAGCCATGATTGAAGACGAAAAATGATAGTTTATTGAACTAGTTATTAGAATAGGCATATTTGGGAAATTTCATTCAATAGTTAAGTAGTGTTCTAATAATTGAAGAGAGATGATATAGTAGGATGCTCCTATTATGATTTATGAATAGAACCTCATCACCAAAATATCTTCTTCACAGTATTACTATATCTTTTCAGTCTAATTGAATATAATTTCTCATTTTCAAAAGTTGCAATATGTTAGCCCATAATTTTTAAATGTATAAAAAACTCACTACCTTCACTCCACTCACAATTGAAATAATTCTTTTCTATTTCTTCAAGTTTCTCTTTTCTATTCTAATTGATAATTCTCATTTTCAAAAAGTGCAATATGTTAGCACCATATAATTTATATGTATAAGAACATCACATACACCTTCACTCACCTCACAATGAAAGTAATCTTTTTGTTGTTTTGATCATGATAGCTCCTTTTGTTTTCCTACTCTTTCTATCCTCATTTCTCAATAAACTCATCGAAGATGTTAATTAAATCACATGAAGTACAATCAAGTATAGTCTACTAACTTTCATCCTTGCTGGTTATTTTGTCACTAGAAAAAAAATAGAAATAAAAAATCAAGTACGAAGTATAATTTTTTTCGATTCCTCATTTTCTCTTAGTGTATATAGTATTTAATAATAAACTCTTGAAAACATTACAATACATATAAATCATGAGACTAAGAATTTTTATTATTTATTCAAGTTGGTAAGAGTGTCATACACCAATATACCATGTAACTCACACAACACTTTGCAGGCACAAACAGCTAAGAGCAGTCAGATGGTAAGATCAGCAGTCATGCAAAAACCTTAAGAGCAAAATCGAATGTAAGGGAAATCTCCACCCTAAAGTGACACTGATGGAGTTTGATCCAAAATCTCATGGTCGTAACTCGTAAGATCAAGCCTTACTATTAGACAAGTACTGATGGTTTATGAGACAGTAGGTGTGACAAATAAATTAGGACATCGGGATATATACAGAGATTAAAGCAGGATAGAGAAAGGGAGGTTGCGTGCATCATGCAAATTATACAATACCTAAATGGCCAAGGAGGAGTTAGAGCTGATAAGGTTAAATGAATCATAATATGATAGGCTTCTTTCTATTCCCACTTGTCACATTTAAAAAATAAATAAATGGGAAAAAGGGGGCTACCACAAATAAATTGAAATAAAAGCTGGTCACTACCAGGTAGGGGAAGTTCATTTACTATTGGATACGCACACAAGGATTTCATTAATAGTCCAGACTAGTTATTTAATGACCCTAACATTTTGATTTTGTTGCTAAGATTATTGCATTTCATCTACAATTCTGCAGTATTCATAGCAAATCCCTTGCCATTAATGTCAAGGGTGCACATTTTCGTAAATGTTGATCCACCTTTGAATGCAACATGACTTTTTTCGTTCTTTTTCGGCTAGTTTTCAACAAGACTTTTCACAATCTTTGTAACACTCTACTTGCCATATTCCATCAAACTCTTAAAACGATTACAAATGAGCATGCACAGTGATCTGAGATCTAAATAATCAATACGAAGCATACTCTTCGAAGATTTCTTGTTCAAGTGGCTGAACAACAGACAAGGTTATGCATTCTCCTATATAACATAAAAACTCTCCAATATTGATAAATAGTGACGAGTTGAGGTAGCATTTCTCGAAACTTCTTTGGGTTTATAAGGATTTTCAAAGAACAAATGAGTATAAGATATCCAATTAGGTAAATTGCTTATTTCTCATATGCAACAAGAAAAATATTTAAAGGCTTCAGGAATGAATGTCCACTCCTTAAATGAAAAGATCCAATGTAGTACCAGCTCCAAATTATGCCAGAAGAAAATCTTGGGAAAGGGACATTCAGTTCCTACAGGTTACAATCTAAACTCTCAAACTAAACGCTAACCCGAGCGAGGCAATATATTATTGAAGATTACATTGCAGCTCCCAGCAACTTAAGTTCTCTTGCATATGAAGTTTGTAAT
>SNQN01000566.1:53283-138061 GCA_008642245.1 Bassia scoparia
GAATTGAAAGTTTATAAAAAAAAAAAACTATGCATTTATCACTGCAGAATGTGTGATTTTGTCAACTAATACCATTTTACAAATAAATTTGAAATTTATAGTTATATGTAACCCTAGAGCTGCATATAACTTTACCCAAAAAAATCTTATAATGAAATAATGAATAAACGAGTACTCAATAAGCAATAATAAATAAAAGAAAGAAAAATACACGTAAGAGGTGAGTTGTGAGGAGTGAAATGCAACCGCTGGACAGGCAGCAGAGATCAGGTAAATGAATTTATGAGGATTCAATAAAAGAGAGACGAGAGAGAAGAGAGAGAGAGAGAAAGAGGGTGCATAAATATTGTTATGACTATGAGAGGAATGAAGGGAGAAGTTGGTTAGAACTACACCATCCAAGCTTTTAAAGAGCAGCTCTTTATAACCTCAAATCAACCTTCAACCTTCAACTCTCAACTTGGTGAGCACGCCAAAAACCAAAGGTGTAAAACACAGATTACTTTACTAGTGTGGTAGTAGTAGTAGATAGTAGTAGTGTGTACTATTGCTCTCTTCTACTACACTTACTACACTAGCATTTATAAAGTGGGCCACCCTAAATCACCTTTATATTTGCCCTCTTAGATTCTTCCTTGCACTTGTTTCTTCTCCCTATTTAAGCACCAAAAAAATTCAAACATTTACACACCCCCAACTTTAGGTTCATCTCTCAACAACACCCCAGATAATTGGTGAAAGAGAGAGAGAGAGAGAGACAGAGGAGAGAAGAGAGAAGCCATTAACCCAATTAACCCAACCATGTTTCGTTTCAAGCACCTTTCCCTCACTTAAATGATCAACGAAGCACGATTTTGGAAAGTGAGCAGGGGAGAGCAACTCTAAGAATTTGAAGAGGAAGTGGAGATCACACAAATGAAGAGGCATTCTTCCTTACAAACATTGGAGGAATCCCAAGTTTCACCCCCAATCTTTCTCTGATGTCGAACTTCACCTCGAGACTCCGTGCCATCGGAGTGGCAACGTTGCCTCGATATTCAGGTAACCTTATTTTCATGAGTTAGGCTGTTAGGCTAACTATTAGCTAAGGCTTCTAATTTCTTTTCAAATGGACATAAATCATAACAACTAACATAGTAGTTTTTTTATTGGCTTATGTAGATTTTACACATTTCCACAAAAAGAAAACACAAACATTTACTCGTGCATATATTGATGATTTAAATCATGATATGTACATAAATAATACTCATATTCTTTTCAAGTGAAAAAACAATCAAGTCAGTCCTAAACATTCTATATTTTGCATGCAGTCAGGGGAATTACACTTCTACAACACCAGAACGCAAAAAGAACAGTGACAGATCCAAGGAAAAGTTGGACCATCAAGTCCTAGGATTGTCACATGAGCTTGGACCTTGAACTTAACCTGCCTTGTGGTTCACCTCAACAATAAATTCTCAAAAATCAACATCAGAAAAGAACACTAGTCCTATAATGTGGAGAGTTTCAGTAACTCACCACCACCACACACTCGGCTTCTACTGACGGTCGTTTCAGAAGCCTGAGCACTGTTGAAAAGAAGAACGCAATTGATACTGAAGCAGCGCGACGAGGAGCGAAATGTGGCAGCC
The DNA here is from genome assembly GCA_008642245.1 of Bassia scoparia. Lineage (NCBI taxonomy): Eukaryota > Viridiplantae > Streptophyta > Magnoliopsida > Caryophyllales > Amaranthaceae > Bassia > Bassia scoparia. Next base: position 54,918 of record SNQN01000566.1, read on the forward strand.
GCTGCAAGCGGTGTCATATGCTGGGATGCTATGCAAGTCCTCACAACTGCCCAACTGCAAATATGTGCACCCACCATGTCAGGAGCTCTCTGACCTGTTCAAGCCAAGACTTAGCCTCTCTTACTAGAATTTAATAATCACAGATGAACTTGATCATCATAAAATTGAGTGTCAATAATAGCTATTATAGGGCAATAATAATTAATAATATTGTTAGTGTTGCTTAAAAAAAATCAAAAGATCATCCACAAGCATTGTAGAGAATTTCAAGGTAGTGGGCTCCCTAATAATCCTCTACTTCGAAATGATCAAACTGCTATAATCCTCTGAGAAGTAATAAGTGGGAGATTAAGTGTAAATACGGGGATGTTCTACGCATGTAAAGTTTAATTGCTAAGAGAAGGCTAAAAAAAGTTGGAACCATCTTAATCAATCATGAGATATTAGTATACTGTTTTTGCATAAATATTTGCTAACTATTGCATTGATCAACATATAGTTAGCCAAGGTGATGACTACCAAGTTTAAAGTTGTCTTTCAGTACTTTCTCATCATCAAAATAAATGGTGTACTACACATCACACCGCTATAGTTTCTTCCCTATTAGGGAAAAAAATTCTACAACTATTAATACACCCAACTCCCACCTAGCTAACATTCATGACATTAGATGTTCATCACCAACATTTACCTGGAAAACTTATGAATGAGAGTGAAAGTGATATGCATGTTTCTCTGAAAGAGAGCAAACAGCGTCATATTTTGCCCTAAATTTTAGTAGTAGGCATGACGAATATATCTCCCTTTTTATTACATGTTCAAGTGTTACACAAGCAGACTTCTAACTGTTTTTAATTAAACCTATCTTTTTTTACCTCGATGATCTTAGTTCAAATCTGCATGATTATGAATGCCATTTAAAGAAACATCTGAAGACGCAAAGGTATGATATTTATGCTCTTAAATTGAGGATGAGAGAATGATCCCCCCCCCCCCCCCCCCCCCCCCTAATTTTTTGAAAATAACAGTACATATAGGGCAAACAATAAGATCAACAGCTTTCAGTACACACCTATCTTTTTACCTCGATGATCTTAACTCAAAGTCCTGCTTGTCACTATGTTAGCCAACTGAAACTCATATCGACATGGGCTTGGCAACGGTAGACCCTTCATTAACTAAGGGCAATGACTAATAATAGTGCAAATGGTCAAAGTGATACCTAACAATAAATGCATTATGTATGGAAAGTGATCTACTTCCGGAAAAGGAACTCAATGCAAAATGATAATTGAAATCGCGATAAAGTTCTAAGATGTGCTACATGAACTTAGCCTTACTGAATGTAAAGTGAGGAGCGGAGCTGGACTTCTGGAGTTGCAATTATCATCTAAGTTAGAGAGTGCTCCAATAGGTTTCGTCCCAAAAGCCTGAGGAATTGCAGAAGATGAGACAGCAATGATTAACTAGTAATACATGCTAGTAAGGGATATGCTTCAGCAATTGACAACATTCAATCTAGACATAACATAAAATGATCAAACAGACAAGTATGGCAACAAAGATACCAAGGTCAGAATTGATGATATCTCGTTTACAATATATGAGATGTTGTAGTTTGGTATCTGTTTGACATTGAAATGGCAGAAAATGCTGTGCTTGAATTCTTCTTTGTTATTCTTTAGCATCAGTATCAACAAAGAGTGTCATAGCAGTTAAACTAGCCACTGATTGAAGACGAAAACTGATAGTTATTGAACTAGTTATTAGAATAGGCCTATTTGGGAAATTTCATTCAATCAGTTAAGTATGTGTCTAATAATTGAAAGAAGGATGAATATGTAAGGGATTGCTCCTATTATGATTTATAATAGGAAACTCATTCACCAAAATCTTCTTCACAGTATTACTATATCTTTTTGTTAATTGAATAATTCTCATTTCAAAAGTTGCAATATGTTGCACATAATTTTTAATGTATAAAAAACTCACATAACACCTTCACTCACTCACAATTGAAATAATCTTTTTCTATTTCTTCCCAGTTCTCTTTTCTATTCTAATTAGAATATTCTCATTTTCAAGTTGCAATATGTTAGCACCATAATTATTTATAGTATTAGAACATCACATACACCTTCACTCACCTCACAATTGAAGTAATCTTTTTGTTGTTATTGATGCAGTATAGCTCCTTTGTTTTCCTACTCTTTTCTATCCTCATTTCTCAAATAATTCCATCGAAGATGTTAATTAAATCACATGAATACATCACAGTATAGTCTACTAACTTTCATCCTTGCTGGTTATTTTGTCGACTAAGAAAAAAATAAAAAATCAAGTACGAAGTATAATTTTTCGATTCCTCCTTTTCTCTTAGTGTATATTATTTTATAATAATACTTGAAAAGACTTACAATACATATTATAATCATGAGAACGTAGATTTTTATTATTTATTCAAGGTTGGTAAGAGTGTCCCTACCACCAAATACTCACTCATGTTAACCCGACACAGCTTTGCATGCAAAACACCTTAAGAGCAAGACAAATCAGGAATGGTAAGGGAAATCTCCACCCCTTAAGTGACACTGATGGAGTTTGATCCAAAATCTTATGGTCGTAACTCGTAAGATCAAGCCTTACTATTAGACAAGTACTGATGGTATTTGAGACAGTAGGTGTGGACAAATAATTAGGACACGGGAATATTACAGAAGTTAAAGCAGGATAGAGAAAGGGAGTGTGCGTGCATCATGCAAATTATACAATACCTAAATGGCCAAGGAGGAGTTAGAGCTGATAAGGTTAAATGATCATAATATGATAGGCTTCTTCTATTCCCACTTGTCACATTTAAAAAATAAATAAATGGGAAAAAGGGGAGCTACCACAAATAAATTGAAATAAAAGCTGGGTCACTACCAGAGTAGGAGGGAAGTTCATTTACTATGGACGCACACAAGGATTTCATTAATAGTCCAGACTAGTTATTTAATGACCCTAACATTTTGGATTTTGTGCTAAGATTATTGCATTACTACTACATTCTGCAGTATTCATAGCAAACTACCTTGCATTAATGTCTCAGGTGCACATTTTCGTAAATGTTGATCACCACTTGAATGCAACATGACTTTCGTCTTTTCGGCTAGTTTTCAACAAGACTTTTCACAATCTTTGTACACACTCTACTTGCCATATTCCATCAAACTCTTAAACGATTACAATGACAGCATGCCACAGTGATCTGAGATCTAAATAATCACATACGAAGCATACTCTTCGAAGATTTTCTTGTTCAAGTGGCTGAACAACAGACAAGGTTATGCATTCTCCAATAATCATTTGAAAACTCTCCAATATTGAATAATAGTGACGATTGAGGTAGCATTTCTCGAAAACTTCTTTGGGTTTAATAAGGATTTTCAAAGAACAAATGAGTAAAAAAAATATCAATTAGGTAAATTGACTTATTTCTCAATGTCAACAGAGAAAATATTTAAAGGCTTCAGGAAATGAATGTCACTCCTTAAATGAAAAGATCCAATGTAGTACCAGCTCCAAATTATGCCAGAAGAAAAATCTTGGGAAAGGGAATCCTGTTCCTACAGGTTACAAATCTAAACTCTCAAACTAAAGTAACCCGCGAGGCAATGATATTATTAAGATTACATTGCAGCTCCCAGCAACTAATCTCTGCATATTGCAAGTTTGTAATCACAACTGGTTCAACACATGTCTCAACAATTGAGAATCAAAACAAGAGTATTAAAAAATTGAAAGGAAATTTTCCAAGCCACGGATTTCCAAGCGCCTCAAATATAGCATATGACTTGTGATTGATCTAATCTCAGGTTAGAATTATCTACAATCTTTATCAAAGTACAATATTTAAGACACATAGAATTAAAAACTAAGATGTACTTCAAACCAAAACTTAAATGCCTCATACATATTATAGATAAAGTTATAACAGTGACAGGAGAAATACACTTGCGTTGCAAAAAAAAACACCGCATAAGCTAATGTCTTGACAAACAGAAGAGGAAATACCATTTAAAGGCTAACTAATTGTACATATCTTTGACGTTGCATACTATCAAGGCATAGCTTTCTTATTAAAATATAATGTGTGGAAATTTATTTGATAGGAACTTTTCAAAACCAAAGTGAGGGTTACAAAATATAATTAATTCAGATGCTTCTTCTCAATAAGATCTTGCTCAAAAGTCATACATGATTCATGACAATCTTTATACAATATTATCTTTAATATGTGCCAAGTGAAGATTTAAAATATTTAAGGATTTTACTATTTTATTAGCAAAGTTACTCCAACTAGCTTCAAATTTAATTATTGTGCCAACAATAAAAGCCTGAAAATGACTACAACAACACTTGTACCATCCCATGTTATCACTCAATGTTTTTCAGTTGAATAAGCCTATATAAATCCGCATGAAGCGATGTATCTTTAGCATTACTATGTTGTTTAGGTACATTATTACAAATTATATACCTAGGATTGTTTTGCCTCTGATAATTATTGAAATTATTAAAGAAATGAAACCAATTTTTCCCCTCTATTTTATGACTTCATTTTCTGATAGTTTCTCTTCCTACGACCTATTGTGGTCTATTATCCAATTTTCAGTCTAAAGTATGGAGTACTAAGAAATGAGTATCTGAACTCATCAGGTCTTAAAGTGCAATATCATTAGGGAAATGAATCTGTGTTCTATGGGTTCTTGCCCCTCCCTGACAGTCCAGGAACAAAAAATTAAAATTAACTATACTTTTGATGTAAAAACGCATTTTATACTAAGAGTAAAGACAGAACACAATTGGCGTATGCATTTTGTCACCAGAAATTTAAGTGCAATTTAATCAATCACAACAAGAGGCAGGAGAACATAACAATTACATAGATTCACCATATGAAACGCAACTCAGAGAAGCATTCAGCTATTAAAATGGTTTGTATGAGCAAAGAGGCGGGAGTATTTCCCACATTTACGATCAGGATGCTCCAGAGTGATACCTTCAATTTCAAGCTATCTTTTGTATAACAATCAAATTAATCATATCAAGAACTTTTTAAATTCAGTGTATGGCGCTATAGAAATAGCATTAGATCAATACATCAATGCTAATTAAACCTTATATATGACTTAATGATACAAAGTGATAGTGTTTTATTGTATCTTTCTAATTTAACTTCTACGGACTCTTAAAGGTCTTTGTCAGCGAATGATAGTCTTACTAATGAAGATTTTCAACGAGAACAATGAGCTACTAATTTTAATGAACAAATCAGAAAGAAAACTTTCAATCACAAATTACTAGACCAGTGTCAATTCATAGGAGGGGCTAGACAGTACAAAAACCTGAAGCACATTGTGATTAGTTGTTGGTTCCATTTGTTAGGATACAACTTTTATTTAGAAAGAAAAGCAGTAAATTGTTATAAATGTGAAAAAAAAAAAAAAAAAAAAAAAAAAAAAAAAAAAAAAAAAAAAAAAAAAACAGCATCATTCATTCGGTATAAGAATAAAGTGTGATCTATATGTAGCAGCTCCTAATTAGGCACGCACAGATGAAAGCTGTACCCATTAACTTTTACTGTATAGGTTCTCTGCGGCGGCGGTGCAAGCTAGCATTTAGCAAGTGCTCAATCTTAACCTCTTCAAAGAATCAAGAAAGAGGCCTTGTAACAAAAGAAAATTTTAGATAACTTAAGGTCTTCTTCGTAGACATTGAGATTGAATAGACGGAGGGAATAAAAAATTTTGTTGATGTGCAAATGCAAGTGAATTTCAAACTACACTTCTCTTTTATTAACCCATTCACCATGTAATTGTTGTGTGTCTGTTGTGGGGGGGGGGGGGGGGGATGCTCAAGGGCCTCACTTTTTTCCATTCTACTCTCCCTCTTTTCTATGTCAATGGGGTTTATTTGTGTTTTTGAGGCATAATAGTGGATCCTCTATTCGTTGCAATTCATATGTTTTAGACGAGCAAAAACTTGTGGATCTTGAAGAAGAATACGAGTCAGGATCTTCTAGGTCTTAGTATTTTTGGGTTGAGGGACTAGATAGATCTTGTGCATATCAAAGGGTTCTATTAGGATCTTCATGATGCGGTGTTAGTTAGATTTACATAGGGGCGCATCCAGGGTTGCTATGTGCCCACGTGAGTGGGCCTTATGCTCTGAGCCTCAAAACGAAAAGTAGAATCACAACGTTCACCGAGCCGTCGCATCCCGACAATACATTTTTTGAAAATAAGTGCAACAAAAGTATGAATTAACTTGACAGTGGTCCTGGGACATGAAAATAAGATTGAATGAGATGCCAAAATAAAGGTCTATAAGAACACTCGAAGTCTTCAACCTCTGGTACCACTGCTTAAGCTGCACATTGGTCTTTTATTTCTTGACTTCTTATATGCACCCCATAAGGTGGCATATAGGATTTTCCTTTTTTTTTTTTTTTTTTTTTTTTTTTTTTGCGTGTGAAATATATTATGTGCAATGTGCTTCGTCTTTTTTGTTTTTGCTTCGTACTCCCTTAGTCTTCCTGGAAATGTCATTAATTCTTGTGTATCTAAGATATTTTTGACTTAGATAACTTACAGGTCTAGGTCGTACGTATACGACTACTCTTCTTTGGAATTATTGATTGTAAAATAGTTTATACTATATCAATACTCTTTTGAAGAGCAATTTAGTGGAATGATCTTCAAACCTTTGAATTGAGGAGCTAGAATTTATGGACTACGGAGTATGTGATCAACTAAGTGTGTAACAATGCTGAATGGCTGTGCGTAGAAAAGAACGGTTAAATAGTGATACGAAGAGAGTATAATCTAATAACAGAGATTTATTATTCATAACCGTTAGGGGCCTTAGGGCTATGCATAACAATTATAAACGGAGTCATTTTGCGAAAGACTAGTATATACCCAAATAATTAGATTGATCAAGTGTGTTACTAATAGTCCTACTTGATTTATTTGGTGCAAGTTTATTTATTTAAATCACTGGAGATGGTCTAAGTGATCCTGTTCACCATGCGTGTCAATTCCCAAACACATCCCATCTTGGAATGGAAGTTTGAAACTATGAGACAACGACAAAATTTATGTAATCTAGTATGTTATTCACCACTCCTTTAATGAGTTAGGTACCTAATAAATGGTGGTTTGATTGTATACAAATGTTGCACCCTCTTATATTTAATAACGATTTATACGTACATTTTTATTATTTTTTAAAAATATATATAGTAAGTAGATATCAATTCTATAATGAATCTGACATCATTGATCCATCCTTGAAAATATTGGCAGGAGACTTAAATTAAATGTTAAAATAGGAAGTAAAGTATTGAGTATTCGAGTACTCAGATGAAAACTTATATCATAGGTTTTGTTGATGTGTGTGGATTTGTGACACTCTAGAACTGCAAATTATTGTGCATAAAATAAGAACTAAAAATCAACAAATACATAACAGTTGTATAAAAAAACTTTTAAAATCATGAATTCACTTTGGATAGCTTGAGGACCAAGCTTGCTAGCTAGGGTTCATAGCGGTGGAGATCAAGACTAGCGCCCAGGTGTCTAATAAGCTAAAATACACTAAGGCTCCGTTTGTTTTGGTGAAAAATATTTATTGAAAAATGATTTTCCTCCCTCTTTTAGGTTTCCTTTGTTTGTTTTAGAAAGGGGTGAAAAATCATTTTTTTCAAAATGGAAAATGTTACTTTGGAAAAGGAAAATCATTTTCCTTTCGCAGAAAAGGAATGTCACAATTTTCTCCTCAGTTTTTACTTTTCCCTTATTCATTCTCCGATCCTTCCGTCGTTTCTATTTCATTTTCCATTTACTTCATAAGTTTTCCTCTAATAAACAAACAAAGGAAAACTTTTTTGAAGTCATTTTTTTCCATTGAAAATTGTTTTTCCTAAACAAACGGAGTTTAGGTTTAATGTTTTTATGTCCTGCTGTCTTGTCAGGTTGTTCATCTTACCTATAGTATATGAAAAGTGTTTTTATCTTACACCATATACAAAGACAACATGAGAGTAAGCGATAGCTTAGTTGGTTAAAGTCGCCTGCCTTATTCGGGATGGATTTTCATCTCAACCCTTGTAGCTAGATCTCTAAATACCTTGAAAAATATACGAAGACAGACAGGGTGCGATATATTGGCATGGAACAGGGTAAAATAAATCATGGATGATCCTAAAATTAGGAGGAAGAGAATGAAAGTAGGAGTAATTAGAGGCGGTGACGTTGGAGGAGAGAGAAGAGGAGGGAGGAAGAAAGGGGGGGTCATTTAATGGAGGGTCTGGTGTACAGTTGAAGGAGGTCTTGAATGCTCTTCTCTCATCCTACTGATGAATTTATAATGGGAAAGGAGAATTCAATATTAATATTAATGGTAATAACTTGTACTATATATATTTATATTCATAATTTGATAATTGATATGATACAACTTCCAGAATTGGGTGACTCAAACAAGTAGGAGTGTATGTTTGTGTATAGAAATTAAAGGCTTCACCATCGTCAGCTATTTATAACAACCACATACACATACCACATCCCCATGACCTATGAATCCAACACCTTAATTACTTGCATCCTATAAACTTTAATTCTTCTCAACACCCTTTCTTTTATTAACAACTACATCTACCTACATTGCTGACTGCTCCTTGTCTCTCTTCCCATGTACTTGCGTCTTTTTTTTATTACTTGCATCGTTTTAATTGTTTACCTTTTTCTAATGCACATTTTAGATGATCTGTTTTTTGGGCAAATGTTATGCTCGCTCTCCCTCCCTCCCTCACATGAACAATAATTGGATAGAAACACTCGTATTTAGTTATGCATGAGAAAGTGTTTTGTAAAGTAGATATCAATAAACTAAACAATCTCACAAAATTCAAATGAACGATTTTTGTTACATGCATGGTATAATATTGATCTAAGAGATACATTTTCACAAATGATACAAGTAGTAAAGATATGGAGAATCATGCTCCTTAGCTTTTTTGTCTTTTAAATAATTCTTCCATTCATAAGGTAATAATTAAGAAGATAATTTGCAAGGAATTGCACATTAAAGCAAATACGGAGTACATACTATCAGGTGAGAAGTTTGAGAAACCAACTCCTTTATAAGTTTAGATGAAAGTTAGGATTATAAATTGTATAAGTGAAAACATTATTCTTCTTCTTTGGTATAGGTCTCACCACTCTCTATAGTCTCATGTTCCAACTCAACAAAGCTTAAGATGCACAACTTATTAGAACTTATTAAACGTGTCATATATATTGAGAAGATTTATTGTAGAYCAAGGTAAAAGAGACTCATGCGATCATTAAAAARTAAAAGTATAGTATAGGTAATAACTTTAATACTAATTAATGCTGAAAAGAGTAATGAAACTTCTAGTAAAAACATCCCAAAAGAAAAGTAAAACAATCTAACCAATAAAACAGGTGGGTGAAGATCTAATTTCGTTATTATAATAGTAATTAATATAAATTAATAATATGTTAAATATACGGATATTAATAAAATCGTTTTAATTTAATTGCAACATTGCTGACTGCTCCTTGTTCTCTTCCATGTACTTGCGTCTTTTTTTTTATTTTAATTGTTTACCTTTTTCTAATGCACATTTTAGATGATCTGTTATTTTAGGCAAATGTTATGCTCGCTCTCCTCCCTCCTCACATGAACAATAATTGGAAGAAACACTCGTATTTAGTTATGCATGAGAAAGTGTTTTGTAAAGTAGATATCAATAAACTAAACAATCTCACAAATTCAAATGAACGATTTTGTGTTACAGTGCATGGTATAATATTGATCTAAGAGATACATTTTCACAAATGATACAAGTAGTAAGATATGGAGAATCTGCTCCTTAGCTTTTTGTCTTTTAAAATATTCTTCATTCATAAGGTAATAATTAAGAAGATAATTTGCAAGGAATTGCACATTAAAGCAATACGGAGTACATACTATCAGGTGAGAAGTTTGAGAAACCAACTCCTTTATAGTTTAGATGAAAGTTAGGATTATCAAATTGTAAAATGAAAACATTATTCTTCTTCTTTTGGTATAGGTCTCACCAACTCTCTATAGTCTCATGTTCCAACTCAACAAGCTTAAGATGCACAACTTATTAGAACTTATTAAACGTGTCATATATTGAGAAGATTTATTGTAGATCAGAGGTAAAAGAGACTCATGCGATCATTAAAAATAAAAGTATAGTATAGGGTATAATTTAATACTATTACTAATTAAATGTCATGAAAAGTATTAATACAGTAAACATCCCAAAAGAAAAGTAAAAATCTAACCAATAAAAACGGGTGGAGTAAGAATCATAATTTCGTTTATTATAATAGTAATTAATATAAATATCATTATATAATATAACTAAAGCAATCCCACAAAATATCTTCTTCCTCCTTAAATGCATTTAATTTCCCTCCCAACACACTCCTCTCCTCTCTAACTCTATTACTCAAAGTTAATATTATCTACTCCGTAATTATTATATTATATAATAATCAATTAATCAATGGCATTTAATTTCCTCCCACCTCCCCTCTATCTCTACTATTTTATAGTTTAATATTATTATTAAATAATTCCCTATATTTCATAAAAATAATTCTTTTTTAGTTGTTACTTTTTTTTTTTTCTTATTTTTTAAAAAATGGTTAAGTTATTAAATATTTTTTTGAATGTTCACTTTATTACTATTAATATGTTTAATTTACCATTGTTAAATTTGAATAGTTTTTTTTTTCTCATAACAACATATTTTAAACATTAAGTGCAATTGTGGATATTAAGAATTGAATCTTTATAGTACGAGTAATAAACTAAAGTAAAACTCAGCTTTACATTTTTCTCCAAAAGCTTTCGTGATTCTTGCCCATACATGCTACAAAGTTTTTTACCTTTATTTAAATAAATTAGATTATAAACAATAAATAAACTTCATTTATCCCTACCATTTTCTTTTATCTTCCCGAAAATTATTCTAGACTTTTCCACCTTAAAATTTATTATCCACTACATGTGTTATAAATTATAATTTAATTTTTTTCATCTTCCCAACACTGATTTGTCAGATGGAACAAGTTCAATTGAATACCTATAAAACTAGACTCTTCCACTTCAAAATTTATTCGCCGAAAATTCTTATTTGAGGCTTTTTAATATCACCTTAAATTCAGTTTTGTCCTCATCAACAAAGTCCCATTTTTTTAAATCTTACTTCAAAAAAAAGTCATGTACTTTTTTATACTTTTTTATATCAATAAATTCTTAAAAACTGCAACAAAGTAAGAATAACTTTCTAAAACTAAATTTGTTAGTGAAATAATGCTGAAAATCGAAAAGTATATATAGTCAAAGTTCGAATAATTCGTTTGTGGAGGGTGCCAACTGCCAACTGCCAAGTTTTGAGAAACCAACAATACAAATATGAACTAAGTTGCATAATATTGTATTTAATTACCCAACAAGGGTTTCATCTTACTTTCTGATTGAATCATTTATGCAATAAAAGATATAAGATTAATTATAATGAGGTAAATTGTGCAAGCAATTAATAAAATAAGATGTAAAAAAATAATAAGAAATGTATATCGTATGGAACATTTTTCCTTAGTACGAAAAAATTGAGTCGGGGCCATCTAGAGTTGAAAAATGTTAGAGCTATATAGTTCTGAGAGTAAGAGTTTTTTAAAATATATTTTATTTTACTTTTACTTTTATTTTTAGTTTTTAAAATTATGCATACATAATGTATATGAATCTTTTTTTGAAGGGCTTGAATTTATTAAAATCTATAGTGTTCAACTCCATAGGATCCAAACCTCAAAATGTAATGTCAATCAAAACATTACATATTTTAGAATTTTTTTTACATCTCCAAACATTGTTACATGAATTCGGCAACTAATTTATCTTCATAATTAATTATTGGGGATTACTATTCGAAGTYCGTTTTTACTGGAATCAAAGTCCACATTTCGTGTGAACTTTTCGTTTTACCCTTGCCCCCAATATATACCCACCACCACCAAGCCACCTTGCAACCACCCAAGGCACCACGCAACCACCGTCTTGACCCCACGTAACCACCCAAGCCACCTTGCATTTACTCTCGAATTTATTATTTTTTTGAGCAGTAAGCTTTGATTCTTTTGAGTTGGTATAAGGAAAAACGGTTTTACGTTAACTTATTGTAAAACCATGCATGTAAAACGAGAAACTCTACACCTACCAAACACATAGGGACAAGAATCCCACTCAAACTTCAATAATTTACCTAAAAGCCCTCCTAGTTTTAGTATTTTTACATCTTTTACCTAAAACCTTTATTTTCTGTTTTAACTTGTTACTACTCTTATTACTATTTAAAATTGTTATTTTTAGTCTTAGGTGATCCTGTTTGTCTTGGTATCAGAGCCCGGTTATTGCATTAATCATAATTAAATATTTTAATTACCCAAATAATAGTAATTAGTAACTTAAACCTGGATAAAATTAATAAAGCACCAATAGGTTGCAGTCAACCAGAAGTCCCTCATTCTACATCATTTACCAAAAGACAGTAATCACTTTGGTGCAGTACTTTATTATTAGTAGTAGACATCTTAACTGAAATTAAAATAGACATAAAGGGTATTGAGACAGTCTTATTACAATTGACCATCGAGTCAAGCTATTAGAGACGAAATTAAAAAGGAGACACAAGACCTCAAAAAGGAAGTAGAAGACTTTAAACTCGTTGTTACTAACGAAGGATTTAGACCATCTACAAGCTCGACCAAATAATAACGAAGACAAAAGCTTGTCCCTTTTAAAACAGTTATCCTTTCAAAATAGTAATAGAAATAAGAATTTTACAGAAGATTTTCTACACTTCAACACGTAGAAATGTGCCACGAACTCACTAATTGAGTATTGAAGAATTGCCAAGAAAAATTCGATAATGAAAAATAATCCGGAAGAGCTCAACAAAATAATGCCATAATTGCTGAAAAATGGGTTATCTCAGACAATGCGGAACAAGAAGTAAATTAATGCGTCAATAGAGGAAGACCTGTACGAACAAAATGGGAATAATAAAGTTAAAAGTATGACTTCATGACTAATGAAAGGATAGAAAAAAATTAGATAAGAACTCAAAAGGCAATAATTGAGTACAATAATAATGAAATCGAAAATGAGTTAGATCACTATGAAAGAATAGAAAACAATTATATGAATAATGCAATCCAACGTTCCAAGATATCGAGGTGAGTCAAGTTGTTCCTAGACCAAAGTACGTGTCAGGAAGAACTCCTCGTAAGATATTAAAATAATGCCTAGTGAGCTATAAAAGGAAGAAGTCACTCTTGACCTATAATCAAACTGACCATAAGTTAAATTTTTTGATGGTAAAAGAAATAGACTTGAAATCTTAGAAGCAATGGAAAAAGAGTATGACAGTGTGTTAACCTTAATACAGACTAGGACCTCAGAAAACTTCTTAAATTATATCGAACATAGTTTTGATGGATGTATAAGCCGATTGGTATGAAGCTATATCTGAAGAAACAAAAGAGAAGTTAAAACAAATGGAATTACAACCGCTATGTTTACTCAATTATGTCAATTCATCGGAATAGATTCATTGGTCATAGACCAAATGAAACAGAAAAATAGCAGATATCAAAGAAAATAAAGTAATTTAACCATTCTGTAATTTAAAGTTCGTTGAAGTCTTATATAAGGAATTCCGAGACGTACTATTACAAAATTGGTGAAAACCAACAACTTAGTATGTTCATTGATAAATTGCCAAGACCCAGTAATGAAGAATTAAGTGAGAAATTACCAGGATGGAGAGTTATAATAATGAACTAATGACACCTTAGAAAAAGAATAAGTTTCCTAATAAATTGGATTGAAAAGAAATGTCGAGAAGTTGCAGGAACTCATCTAAGTTAAGAAACAATTTTTAACTGTGTTGGGATATGCCAAGCAATATGGTTGTAATAAGGAGTTATCCTACAAAAGAATTTTATTAAAAGAAGGAAATTCGATAAAAAATGAGGTGAACAATATAAGAAAAAAATATTACAGCGAATATATAAAACCTATCTAGATCTTTTAGAAAGGCCTCTATATTGTCCTGAAAAAGAAAAGGAAATTGCAATGTTGGTCATGCGGAGAAATAGGTCATTACGCTAATGAATGCAAAAAGGAAACCTCAAATTAATGCAAACCCTAGGAAGCTGGGATTACGTAGAAATTACGGAAGATGAAGCCCTATGAACTAGCATAACAAATAATAAAGGAATAATTGAAATCAGTGAAGAGGATAGCGAAGATAATGAAGAATTGAAGAAGTTCGGTACGAGGAGAAGTGATGAACATGAAGAAATAATCAACATGGTCGAGAACAATGTGCAAATATTCTGATAGTGAAGATGAAGAGAAAGGGATTAAATATCAAATTTGGTCAGCTAAATAAGGCTGAGATATGCCATAACGACCGAAGATTTGGAAATGAACAACATAGATTTGATTTTCCTAAAATAACCAAAGTAAAATATTTAAAACTCACTGTCAAATTAAGAGCAAAAATACGTTTTGCGAAATGGAAGGAATATTGTTATTGAAGATTGTGAGAAAAGAGCCGCTATTGATAAATATTATAATTGGGAAAATATCAAGAAACACAAACTGATAAAAGGAGCGAAAAAAGAAAAGAAAAGAATTTGTATTGGAGCTGTTCAAGTTTAATTAACTCCATACAAGATTTCGGAAAGATATTTAAATGTTTAAGCTTTGTTTGTGTACTAGGCACAAAAGTTTAAACAACAGATAATCAGTGGAGTAACTTGCAGTCTTAGCCAAGGAACGGTAAGTTATATTTGTGACCACGTTATGTACGTAAGCTTGGAAGACAGATATATCAAAAATTCTTGGGTATAAGTTATTACACGAAGGAATAGAAAGCATGCAGGAACAAGACTATCCACATTCGATGGAAGGTTATATATAAATTAACCAATACAGTAGAATCACAACAAGTAAAAGGTTAATTGAAGCAGAAAGTATGTAAGGGGATTAAAGAAATCAGACCAATAAAGGTTGACCCTGCAAAATAAAATTAAAAGAAGAATGGCTTGAAACGTTAATGAACCCGACAGTAGCCAATAAGGACGTAAATTAGTAAATGACGAAGGAGGGTTATTACCATGAAATGAATCTCTATCCCAAGTTCCAGCGGAGTCTAAGCATGAGAACAACAGTTTGAATAGGCAAAATTCTATAGAATTAGAAAGAAAAGCAAAGTCTAAGAGCAGGAGAAAGATTTTCGAAGAAAATAATAGAAAGACTAAAGAACATAAAATATTATGGCGCATGCGAGAGGCTAGAACGTAGCGTCGAGTATAACTTACAAACTATATAGATCTAGAGGGAACCCTATTATCAAAAAAGGAAAGAAATAGAACAAAGAGAATTAGAGGACCTTCAAGAATAGCATTGATGTTCTTCAACTCTCTATTATAATTAGGAGAAACCGTGAAAAAAGGAAAGTGGTAGGCTAGTATGACAAAAACAATCAGCGAACCTTGGTTTTATGTTAGAAGAAGAAAACTAAGAATAAGAAAAGTGTCTGAATAAGGCACTTAATGTGATAAGCAGTTTACATTCCAATTAAGATATGTTTAGAGGATTATAATAATATGAATTATATGCATGATCGTGATAGTGGATGTTCAGGTGTGTTTTGGAAAAGAGCATATTTCCTTGAAGTATTATGGAAGAAAGCCGAAAAACCTATGAAGGTAAAGAATTGCTGACATAGTGTAATGTTTGCATAGGATTAATTGAAATTTACCAAGTAAAATCGGAACACATAAACATGTTACAATTCCAGTATTATGGGCAACTGATGCAACCTTCTCATGATAGTGATGTATGGGAATAATTTTCAAAGATTATATCCCATCACACAGCTGTTTATCAAATAATATTTACTATTAATGGTCAGTGGCAATCCCAGTAGATAAAAATGCCAATAGACATTTACTCAATCAAAATATGGAATTAAGCGCAGCCAGCGGTGTGATAGGTAACCCTACACAACGAAAGTAGCATTGAGGAATGTTCTGAAGAGTGAAGAGTGTGACTTCAAAATGAAATAATAAACAACAGAAAAACTATGCAAGGAATTTATACTCGACAACGCCTTTAGAGTATTGGAAGAGAGATAACAGTATGCTAAAATAGAATTGACAGATCCCAATAAGAGAAATTAGAGTAAGGCAGATGGTTTAGGTACCTATCAGGATATCCAAGAATTTGACATAACAATAAAAGATTTATTAAAAAGAAAATTAAATCAGAGAACAGTAAGAGTCCTCATAACAGTGCCAGCATGTTCATGGTGAGAAACCATGCAGGAAGAAAAGAGAGGTAAAGGCTCGAATGGTCATTAATTACAAAAAGGCTTAATGATAATACTGTTTTTATGGATTATTATATTCTAGATAAAACCGGTTGTTTCTTAATAATATCAGGCGGCAACTGTGGTTTTCAAAAATGGATTGTAAGAGTGGTTATGTGGCAAGTAAAAATGCGAAGAGAAGAAGATCCGACTAAGCTGCATTATGCCCCTCAGGGCATTATGAATGGTTAGTCATGCATTTGGTCTAAAAAGATTCACCTCAATATTTCAAAGAAGGATGGATAATATTTTCAAGGAACGAGACATTTGTTGTCTAGGTCACATTGATTGATATATTATATTTGTCCAAAACCTAGAGCAGGCATAAACCAATGATTTGAAAGCAGTTACACGAATGCTTGAACATGGAAAATTTTAGGAAAAGAAAATTGTCTTGTGCTAAACAAGAAAATTGAATTTTTGGGTTTAAGAGATAAAGGCAGTGGCCAAATCATTTTACAAAAACACATCCTTGAAAAATAGGAATTTCCGTGATAAAAATAGAAGAACCGAAAAACAACTAGGAAGATTTCTTGGGGGTTGCCTAACGTATGCTTCTGTTCATTAAAAATCTTGCTTTGCTAAGAGAAAGCCATTACAAGGGAAATGAAAGAAGATGTTCTGTGGAGCTGGTGGCCGATAAAAGACTAAGATTGTTCAAAATCTAAAAAGGTTATGGTAAACCTTCCAGTATTAACATTACCCAATAATGATGATGAACTAATTCAGAGACTAATGCTAGTAGATGAATATTGGAGTGCTATATTAAAATAAAGAAGAAGAGAAAAAACATGCAGGTATAGCAGTTGGAAGTTCAACAAAGCGAATGTTAACTATCCTAGCAATGCAAAGAAGAAATTTTAGCAGTCATAAGAGGAATGAGAATCTTAATCTTCTTGCTTCCTAACATTTCGTAGTAAGAACGGATTGCAAAGGAAATCTTGAGGTTTGTTAAAAGAACTTATCTAATTATGCAAGCGCAAGGTGGAGAGTCCTGCGTTGGCAATTATGGCTTAACCAATTCTCTTTCAATGTTGAATATATAGCAGGGTGTCATAGAATACTAGCAGACAGCCTACAAGAGACTTGCTAATGGAATTAGCGAATCAAGCCTAAAGCCAAGAGAAATTCTATTGGCAAAAGAACAGAAAAATGCAGTCAAGAGTTTACACCAATGGTGATAGAACATGCAAACAGTTTATTAAGGAAACAAATGAAGACAATGGTGAGGCGTCTCCTCCCACCACACAAGCTTTGGAGGCGGTTCTTAATAGCAGCATCAAAGTCTAGATCTAGGAACTTTCTAATAAGACTTGCCTCATCAGGTTATTAAGAGATTCTTCCATAATAGATTTGGCAATAACCTACATGGATAATTCCTGATTTTACAGGAAAAATATTAAAAAGATAAGAGTTATGAACTTCACAGCTTGGTTGTTGAATCGCTTCAGAAGCTATAAATCTTTATGAAATATTCGATCTACTATGGGGTCAACATATGAAGTTCCAATGGACTCTGGAGTAGCAACAAACGGGTGATAAATCCAAATCCAATCGATGAATAATGGAAGGAATGATAGCTGGATATGCGACGAGCAATGAAAGCCTGGAATTAGCGGCATGATTCAGGTGTCTATTGATCCCTTTCCAAGATGTTATTGTCTATGAATCATTGCACTAATTTCCAGAAGTTATATATTTAATAGAGCGATAAGTATCGACGACGAACTGGTTATGGCTCTCACTTGAAAGTCCAATGTGCCAATATAGAAGTCACGACAGAGAAAATTAACCCTCCACATTATTAATGTAATTTTGGGTACCTGAGTGTATAAAAACTTAGTTGATCCAATTATGCAGAAGAACAAAACTGAGTGGTTAATCCAGCTTCAAGCAAGAGCAATTGGGATTGTCTACATTTTCTCGAAACATTTAATGCAGGCGTTGGGCTAAAAAGAAGGAGAAATCCGCCATTAATATTCCGATGTAGTGGAATATCCACTGTTATAGCCCCACAGGAGATGCATTGCTTAGTTATCAGAAGGCATTAGTCCATGGGAATCAATTCATAACTACTTGGA
The DNA here is from genome assembly GCA_008642245.1 of Bassia scoparia. Taxonomy (NCBI): domain Eukaryota; kingdom Viridiplantae; phylum Streptophyta; class Magnoliopsida; order Caryophyllales; family Amaranthaceae; genus Bassia; species Bassia scoparia. Next base: position 73,554 of record SNQN01000566.1, read on the forward strand.
AGATTCGAAGCTGGAAAATTCTGTCATTGAAGGAAAAGACTACTTACTAGAACTTTCTCAGCATGGGATGATCATACACTGCCAGATATTTTGAAGATATCTTCAAGGACATTGAGGTATGGAAAACCACCTCCATAAAATTGGGAATCCAATGTTGAGATGAAGGAATGCAGAACTCAGTGATGGACTAGGACCCGAAGGCATGTGATAAATTATTTAAGGCTTTGCATTATTGTACTTTTCCTTTTCAGCTTGGTAAGATGTAAGTGTGGAGTAGTTATTGCTTTTGTTAGTGGGTTCAAAAGTGTAAAGGCACCATTAATGCATTCAGAAAGAGCATCCAAGGTTGCGCTAGATTTCTCTAAATAGGAATCATTGTAGGCATGAAGGAGCAGACTTGAGGGAAATACTAGAGTGAGAAACTCAAGTCTCTAGAGCAAAATTGCTTAAGAGGAAGATAGGATTTCCATCTCTTAAAGAGCAAGAAACTCGTAGAGCTTGTTCTGAGTGTTTTAAGTGTTGTAATCTTTTCGAATTTAATAAAAGTCTTTCTTTCAGAAGGGAAAGTTATCCTTTCGAACCTTATCTTGACAATATTATTTTCCTTTGTTTAACAATCCAGTCATCCAAGAACAAATATAGAAAGAGACTACGGTCTAAGTAGGAACGAATTAGATCTGTGCTGTGCTGATCTAAGGAAGGCAGGGTCGAGGTAGCCACCTTTTGTAAAGCCGGAAGCGTAGAGACGCCGGAAAGCTCCATTGCCGACTAAGTTCAGGTATGGTCCAAACTCCTCTAATCTATATTATTAATGCGAACATGGTGGGCTGATAGCACAGGAAAGTATTTATTCATGTGATAAGTAGTAGAATAGTGATAACTATACCGAAAAAGTCATTTAATGTAATCAAAGCGTTATTTCTTCTTAAGAATCCTAATTAATGTTATTAATCTCTTTAATATTTACTTATTATCTTCTTGTATTAATAATATCATTATGGTATTTTATTAACCAAATCGTGTTTGGTCAATAATTAAAGTTACCTTTTTCAAGTTACACTTAWATAATCACAAGTTACGTAAATCTTATTTGAARTTATACTTTTATGTGTTAAGGTGGTCAGTTAAAAAGAGTAACTTAAAGCACTAAAACCATAACTTTATCAATTCTATATATTCCGTTTTACAATAACGTTATTGTGCAGCGGCCGCACCCAATACTTTCTGGATTCTTTTTCATTTCCACCAAAGAGCAGTAAGCTTTGCTTCTTTTCCATTTACACCAAAGTGCCCGCCAAACCGAAAAATCAACCAAATATACACTTCTGCCATTAAAATATTAAAGCAGCAGACACTTCATTACTTCAACTAAATTAACCAAAAAGGAAAAAAATAAAAACAAAGTGATGCAAAAGCACACACAAAATCAAAACTGCAGTAGAACAAGACCAAGAACAAGTTCGAGTAACGCCTTCAGCACCAAGCCACACAACCACCCAACGCCTTGGCTAGGCGCCCCAACCAAGGCAGCCACGCCTAGGCCAGGCGTGGCTGCCTTGGTTGGGGCGCCTAGCCAAGACGTTGGGTGGTTTTAAAGTCCAACAAAAAAAAAATTGTGTGGTGCTTAGGCCAGGCGTGGCAGTCATGGCTGGGGCGCCTAGCCAAGGCGCCACACTTTTTTTTTTGTATCGTTCTAAAAAAATAAAGATTAAGTTGGTGTTGGGTGGTGGTAGGGTGGTGTTGCCGGTGGTATGATGCCTTGGGTGGTGGTTGCCGGTTGGTGCTGGTGTTGGAAGGCTGGGTTGTGTTGGGTGGTTAGGGAGGAGGAGAATCAAAGGACGTATTCGGAAGTTCATGTGAAATGTGGACTTTGATTCCAGTAAAAGCGGACTTCGAATAGCAATCCAGTATTCCAAATTGGTTTATTTGCTAAGATTACAATAGTAAGTTACGATTTTATTTTTTATATCTTTTGAATTTATTTAGAATAATATACAATTTCTTATAACCTCGATATTTTCATCATTTTGTGCATTTAAAAACCGTGCATCTCGCACGGGTATTATCTAGTATTGTAAATAATACGGAGTATTATAAAATCGTTAAAATTTAATTGCAACATTACCTTATTTGGTATTCCCTCCATTCCAAAAGTTGTTGTCAATTATAATTTTTGACCTTTTACAATTAGATGAAATCTTCTAAATTATTCACCATCTACATGAAAAGGCATAGTCATGTTGAACTTTGTCTGATCTGTCTTGACAACAATTTTATTAATATTCAATTATTAGAGTTTTTACAAATGTATAGTTAAAGTTAATAATTATATAAAAAAAGTCTTTAACAAACGTACAAAGTCAAGGTGGAAATAACTTTTGAAACGGATGGAGTAATTCATCCTTTCCATCTTGCTACTCATCACATGGGGAGCTCCCTTTCTTGTTCTCCATCTCTCATCTTTTTAATAGTTGTGTCAACCTCCTATGTTGCAACTAATTCGGAGTAGAGGAAGGAAATAACAATAAAAAATGAATTGAAATGAGTAAAACTAAATTGAACTTAATTAAATTAAACGGTCAAAGTCAAAGAGAACCGAGTCCATTAAGTTAATAGGTTGTACTAGTATAACATGATATACTCATTCAGTATTATTTTGTTTTTCTATTTTATTTGTCAATGTTTTTGTGATTATTAATACTCAAATACTCTGTGTAATTTTCTCATTGAACTGATTTTTAATATTTGTGTATTATATTTTATTTCATTTTGATACATACTCTCTCAAATTTATTTTTGTTTTTTAACCTCACCTTCCCTTACTTACCCATTTCCCCTTACTTTTTTCCCAATCTATTTGCCTGAAACTGTATGGGGCCGAGAAAACTGTATTTGAAGGAAAGTGACAACATTTGTTTGACAAAAATTTACTTCGTAATAAAGTTCAACATAGTTATAAAATTGTTTGAATAAAATTTTACTACTACTATAAGCACGCGATGCGTGCGGTTAGTTTAATAATTTATATTAAACAAATATTCAATTAGAAAATAAAATCATGTAATTGGGTACAGTTTCAAATTAACAATGACAGTGAGTTATTATGATTTTCAAATTTTTGATATAATTTTTTCGTTTCAATTGAATCTCTCAACAAATAAATTAAATGATAAATTACATTGACATAAAAATAGTAATATTGAAATACATAATAATTTAATAAATATTTAATTCAATATGATTTTCAAAATAATTTGCAATGCTTAACTGATTCACATGAAAAATGTAGTCTATGTAATTAATGTATTTATATTTGATTTTTTTTCATACTAATTAATTAAACTTTTTTCAAAATAATTTGCAATGTTTAAGTTATTCAATGGAATAAATTAGTCAATGTGATTAATGTATTTTTATTTGAATGTTTTTACACTAATTAATTAAACTTTCTTTTTTTATTCATGGGAAAAAATTAGTCAATATACCTTTTTTTATGTTGTTTAGTTTGGAAAGTAAAAAAAAAAGGAGAATATATATTTTTTTAATTAAGGGCAATTAAGTCTTTAACATCATTAAGAGTGTTTACGTCTTTGTCACCGATAATGGACTTTATTGTTATAAGACGGACTTTATCACCAAAAGACAAGACGGTCTTTGTCACCAACAATGGGCTCTAATGCTATAAGGTAATGTCTTTTGGTCTAAAGAATGCCCCTGCTACTTTTCAGAGATGTGTGAATACTATCTTTGCTAGGCAATTGGGAAGGAATGTTGAAGTATATATTGATGACATGATCATCAAGAGTAAGAGGTTGGAAGATCACTCTAAAGACTTGAGAGAAACTTTTGACACCTTGCGCCACTACAAAATGAAGTTGAATCCCAAGAAGTGAACATTTTGGATTACCTTAGGGAAGTTCTTGTGTTACTTGGTTGATAAAAAAGACATAGAAGAAAATCCCGACAAGGTACAAGTTGTTCTTGATATGAAGTCCCCCACAAGTGTGAAAGGGGTGCATCGACTCACCGATTGCCTAGTCGCTTTGCATGACACGTGTCAAGATCTTAATTAGAAAACAAGAACAAAGGAAAAAGAAAAGAAAAAAATGAATGGCTGAGAAGGGAAAGAAGGAACGAATCAAAACGCGACACTTGACATCATCTAAGTGAGCCAAAGGGGACACAAATCCCTATAAATACCCCCAAAATGGGGAGATGTGACACGTTGATTACCACCTTCTCTTTCCAATCATTAGCTCGACTTCCCAAAAACCTCCCCAAAGGGTAATAGGCGACCAATCGAGTAGGCGACTATACCAATAGGCGACCTAACTCTCTTTCTTTCCTTCTTTCTTTGTCTATTTACTTTCTCTCTTTACCCCCTAGACAAGTACTAACTTGAGCATCGGAGGGGAAATAACCTTCTTAAGGTTATTCTCCTTTGTTTTAGGTGTATGGGTATTTTAGAGAGAGCTCATCCAAGAGCTGGACATCTCAATAGCGTGGAGAGGAAGCATATCAAAACCCACATTATAAATTTACTGCTTTGTTGTAATACTTGCAAGTTGCAACATCAACATGAATGCCCCTTCCAATTATCATGGTTGATGAAAGATGACTATAAATGTAATGTGGTAATTTTACATTGATAGCATCATCTCCCCTTTGTTATACATACAAATAGTAATTAGTAATAATAGACTCACCATGATCATGTTCTCGTCAACTGAATTTTGCTGAATTGAACTTAGGTCCTGTTATCGTCAATTGAATTTTGTTGAATTGAACTTAGGTCTTGTTCTTGTCAATTGAATTTTGCTGAATTGGACTTATTTTTACTGAACTGAACTTATTGGTACTGAACTAAACTTGTTTTTATTGAATTGAATTTTTTAGTACTGAAATGAACTTATTTTTATTGAACTAAACTTATTTTTACTGAAACCTTAACAAATTTCTTAAGGATTGAGCTTATTTTTACGAAACTGAAATAATTTTTATTGAAGTGAACTTATTATTACTGAACTGAACTTATTTTTACTAAAGTGGACTTATTACTACTTAACTGAACTTATTTTTACTTAAACTTATCTAAATAAGTTTACGAGAACATGGCCTCAAATCTATTGAGCAAAACTATTTATTTTTATTGAATTGTACTTATTTTTACTGAATTGAATTGATTTTTATTAAAACTTTTACAAATTTATGAAGTATTGAACTTTTTTTAATATTGAATTGAACTTATTGAAATAAGTTGACGAGAACAAAGCCTAAAATGATTTAAATAAGATCTGATGTGGCACGGAAAATCCCTGCCCACGTGTCTTCCAAATATTGGGTCAAAAAGATCCACATGGCAAACGCCACCATATTTATTAATCCGAACCAAAACGGGACGGAGAACCGACGTTCCTACACTAAAACAGTAGTAAGGAATGCTCGGAAGCATGGATGGATGACAAGTGTCCCCCATCCAAGTGGTTCCTTGGTTTTTGAGGGATCACCTATAAATACCCCAAAAAACCAAGGAAAACACACACACAATTCTCATAGCATTTATTRCATAACTCCCAACTACTTTCTCTCTCTAGCTTGACACTTATTCTCTACGCTTTGACACTTTTTATTTCCCCAAAACTCCATACTTACTTAAGCATACGGAGTGGGACGATTAATCCGAAAGATAGATTATTCTCCGTTTTGCCAGGTGCCAAGCCCTCAAGATTTCCTGAGCCAGGAGGTCTAGGAAAGCAAAGAGGCAAGTCCACGTGTCAATAGAAGGCCAGCTCTCCCGAGGTAGCATTGACGGGAAGCCTCCACCCCTCTCTCAACCCAAAGCTAGGGAAATATTACAGCCAGGCCACGTCATCAACCAAATTACTTGCTACAACATTTGGCATCGTCTGTGGGGAGGCAATCAGAAATGGCTTCAGGAGATGACGGCGCGCACCACGTAGGAACGACCACACCTCCTCCTGCCAGAGAAGGAAAGTAACCCCAATGGCGCAGAACACTCGCCGATCTCTCCGCTTTCCAAGTTGGCTTGGAGGACAACACTGACCTTCTCACTTCAGGACTGGATAGTAGGTACGTTTCTCATGACACTCTTAAGACGCGAAATTTCTAAAGGGTTGGACGAGATTTGGACTCGTTTCAGCCGAGCAGAAGAACTGTAAGAGTAGACTTGATGCTCTCCAAGCGGAGAATGCCCCGCTTGAAAGCCTGCAGGCAGGCAAGTCTAAGGCGATGACTACAGTGAAGTTCTTGCCAAGTCACAAGCAGCGGAGTCAACACTCCCATCTTCCAAAGCTCCGGGACCATCAAGGTAAAATAATCCAACACCGCAAGGTAAACATGTTTCACAACGGAACACATTCCTTTGGAACGAAGAAAAGGCAGAACAGGCCGGACAGAGTACCGTACGACCTCCAGGAGCCTGCTTCACACACACAACAACAGCCCACCTAAGGCACACTTTCTACCCAAGGTGCTGGGCCCATATAAGGTTTGATGACACTAGTGGGAAAGGAGTGACGTCTCTTCTCACATGAAGAACCAGAGGACGTCAGACTATCTCATCGATGACCAGGTGAGGAAGCAAGACCGGCGAGCTTCCTCCGAATGGATGCTCGGGAAGTATCAGTTGAGATCAAAAGGAGAAAATACGCAGGACTGCCAGGCTGAGAATCCTGGACAATAGAAGAGAATGGGAAGAGCTAAAAGCAAGCCCTCACGGTAGATGAGGAGCATTCCTTGACGGTTCCAGGCGCCAGTATGTACGGACCTCTTCCACGTATTCTTGCCCGATAGCACATGCTCCCAAGCTCATAGTACATCCTGGCCCACGGTCCACTCCTTGCCGCAATCAGATCGCCCAGGTAGCCAGAGGTTTAGATGATCCCACCTAACGTGGGGCAGGTGTCACAACAGCGTTAAGCTCACCTGGTAGGAGGTCCATGGGCAAACATCCATTGGGATGACTTAGGGGAATGCACAGCGCTTTCCCATAACTGGACTAAGAATCCCTTCTCTCCATCATCCTCATGGCCACGCAAGAGTCACAGCGAAGATTCAAGTGTTTACCAATACTAGTCGATTGACTATACACGACGGAACTTCAAAGGCTGACCACAGCATCTCTGATGCACCTGACAATGTAACAAGCATTCATATGCTGACTTCCACGGCCAGGCTCGTAAATACTTTCCAGTCACTCTTAAGGGGCTGGCACAAAGGTGGTTCAGCGGCCTCCCGATGGGTTCAATCCACAACTTCAATGAGTTGGCTGTTCTTTTTACTCATCATTTCATGGCACATCGCCAGGAGCAAAAAAGCAGCCTGCACTTGGGGAGGATCCAGYAACGGCCAAATGAGAGTTTGAGGAGCTATGTTAAGTGCTTCAACAACGAGACTCTTCAGATTCCAGACTTGCTAGACCGGGTGATCCTGGACAATTTTTACAGAGGACTGGATGAAGACAGCCCATTCAAGTTTCAGATGGTCAGACAACKSGTTGGGGACTTGAATGAGATGATGAGGGAGGCCGAAGCGTGGATTCACGCTTCAAAAGTTTGTGCAGTCAAGAAGGCCAAGGAAAAGGTAACTCCCCCTTCCTCAAAACATCAAAGCAACCAGGCACACCGTAGTGGTGGGTCTGACAAAAAGAGGTCTGGCACCTGGAATATTGAGGAGGAGGGAACATCCCAAAAAGGGGCGGCCAGGAAGAAGAGAAAGTTCAGCTACACACCTATGGTTGAATACACAAAGGATCTCTTCCAAGTTTACAAAGAGGTAAGTCGAGAYGTCCACATCGACGATCCTCCCCCAATCAAGACAGAAATGGACAAGAGGGATAAGTCCAAATATTGTAAATATCACAAGGAGCCTGGACATGTCACCGACGATTGCTATACCTTGCAGCGCACTATTGATCGCCCGGCACATCAGGGCAAGGTAAAKAAACATCTAATAAAAAGATTTCTGAAGAAATCTCCTTCTACGAAGGGTGCCCCAAATGAGGAGCATTCTGACTCCGAAATCGTCCACACGATCTCCGAAGGTTTCTCTGCAGGTGGTCCAACTGCTAAGGGTCACCTGGACTATGTCATAACTCCTCAACAAGTCATGCTCATGGACAAGGAGGAGGAGGAAAAGTTCCCAGACGTTCTCATTTGCAAGAAGGATCGTGGGGAGGTAAGCACCCCCCATGATGACCCTCTCGTGATCGAGATGAAAGTGGCGGATAAGCGTGTCCGTCGCATTCTCATCGACACGGGAAGCTCCTCTGACATCATTAGCTTCGAGTGTCTTCAGAAGCTCAAGTATAMTGATGATGACTTASTGCCATGCCATWATCCTATCATAGGGTTTGGCGGTGGTATCATTCAGCCGGTGGGAGTTGTCACTCTCACTCTCCGTCTTGGAYGGGAAAACGTTTGTAGGCACCTGCGAGTCAAGTTCCTGGTGGTTAAAAATATGACAGCCTACAACGTGATTATTGGCAGGCCAACGCTCAACGCTTCAAGGTCAGTGGTGGTCACACATCTGATGTTGATGAAGTTCATCAGCGACGAGGGCAAGGTTGGCACAATATATGGAGATTAGCAAGTCGCTCGAGAGTGCTACCTTACCACCGTCAAGCCACTTGTTGGGGGCAAGGATAATGATGTGCTAGAGACTTCGAAACAACAAGGCGTCTCCAAGAAGAGGAAGTCTGGTGAAGTAATGATGGTTCATGGAACCCACTAGGAGATGATGGCCATTCACGGCTTGTTTGCCTCTATCTCTCGGCCWGAGCCAGGAGGCCAGCAAGAAGATTTCGAATTAGATCCTACCTTGCCAGGGAGAACGGTTAAGGTGGGAGATGCCATGAATGACAAGCTGGGGCAAGAAGTCAAGGACTTGTTGAGGGAATACAAAGACGTTTTTGCGTTCTCAGCAGAGGAGAAGCCAGGGTTGGATCCAAAGATCGCCCAGCACAGCCTTGACGTTGACCCTACTTTCAAGCCAGTGAAGCAAAAGAAGAGAACCTTAGGGCCGGTCCGAAGCAAGGCAGCCGACGAAGAGGTTAAAAAGTTGCTAGACGCTGGGTTTATTCGTCCTTGCCAATACCCGAAGTGGGTGGCAAATGTGGTCTTAGTTCCCAAGCCAAATGGGACATGGAGAATGTGTGTGGACTACACCGACTTGAACAAGGCTTGTCCGTAAGATAGCTTCCCACTCCCAAAGATCGACAAGCTAGTAGACTCTACAGCGGAGCACGAGGCCATGAGCTTCGTTGATGCTTATTCAGGATTTCATCAAATCCCTCTTAAGGAGGAAGACCAGGATAAGACAGCCTTTGTCTCTGACAACAGGTTTTATTGTTACAAGGTAATGCCTTTTGGCTTGAGAAATGCCCCTGCTACCTTCCAAAGATGTGTAAACACCATCTTCGCTAAGCAGCTTGGAAGGAATGTAGAAGCCTACATTGATGACATTATCATCAAGAGCAAGAAGAAGGAAAATCATGCCAGGGACCTACGAGAGACATTCGACACACTACGACACTTTGGTATGAAATTAAATCCGAAGAAGTGCGTCTTTGGGGTAACTTCTGGCAAGTTTTTGGGTTTCTTAGTGGACGAAAGAGGTATTGAAGCTAACCCCGACAAAGTCAAAGCTGTCCTGGACATGCAATCACCACGGAACGTAAAGGAGGTCCAGAGGCTGACGGGGTGTCTAGCAGCGCTTGGCAGGTTTCTCTCAAAGTCTGGAGATAAATGTCAATATTTCTTTAAGGCGATCAAAAAGAGCGCCAAGTTCGAATGGAGCGAAGAGGCTGAAGCTGCCTATGTCAAGTTGAAAGAACACCTACACACTCTTCCTAGGTTAGTGAGCCCCATGGAAGGTGAGACCTTGTACATGTATCTGTCGGTGTCCGAACATGCTCTGCCGGCCGTGCTGGTGGCCGAAAGGGAAGGAACTCAGCTGCCGGTCTACTTTGTGAGCCACGTACTTCAAGGGGCAGAAATGCGCTATGCCACTTTTGAAAAATTTGGTTTGGCACTTATGATGGCTAGCAGGAAGCTTCGTCTTTAATTCGCAGCACATAGGATCGTTGTTTACACTGACCAACCAATCAAGCAACCTTTGACTAAGCTGGAGCTTCTGGGAGGATGCTTAAGTGGGCGATAGCATTGAACGGATTCAATTGAGATTTCGAACCACGAAAGGCTACAAAGGGGCAAGCCCTGGCGGATTTTATTGTGGAAATGACTAGGCCTCCCCCAGTTGAAATGTCAAGCGACGTATGGACATTATTTGTAGATGGTTTATCTACCCAAAATGGCTGTGGGGTAGGCATCTTGTTCAAATCGCCAGAGGGAGATACGTTCGAGTATGCCATGAGGTTCAAATTTCAGACTTCCAACAATGAAGCCGAGTATGAAGCGCTGGTGGCAGGGATTCGGATGTGTAAAGCGGATGGGGCACGAAAAATTGATGCTATGTCGGACTCCCAGCTGGTGGTAAGTCAGGTTAATGGTGAGTATGAGGCCCGAGATGAAAACATGGTCAAATATTTGGAGATGGTAAAGAAGGAAGTCGAAGGGCTGGAACGTTTTCACCTAGTGAAGGTGCCTAGGTCGGAGAACAACCAGGCCGATGCCTTATCCAAGTTGGCTAGCTCAGCTACAGGAGACTCCTCCAGATCTGTCTTCTGGGAAGTTAAGGATCAACGAAGCATAGACGAGCTAGCCGACGTCCATTACATCAACCGAGGAAGCACCTGGATGGATGAGATCATTGAATACAAGCAAACGAGAATCCTACCTCTTGACCCGAAAAAGGCTAAGTATGTGAAGCGGCGAGATACGTGGTTTGTATATTGGAAGGGTCAGCTCTACAAGAAATCATTCTCTCACCCTGTGCTCAAATGCATTACCCTAGAGAAAAGAGCAGAGGTGCTGGACGACATCCACCAAGGCCAGTGTGGCTCTCATATTGGGGCCAGGTCGTTGGCTGAGAAGACCCTTAGGACGGGATATTATTGGCCTACCTTGCGAGAAGATGCCGCTAACTTGGTCAAGAAATGTCACAAGTGCCAAATCCATGCTCACATTCACCAACGGCCGGCAAATCAGCTGTCTCCTGTGCTATCACCTCTGCCGTTTGCCAAGTGGGGAGTAGACATCCTCGGACCTTTCCCGCAAGCGCCGGGGCAGAAGAAATTTTTGATTGTGGCGGTGGACTACTTTACCAAATGGGTAGAAGCCGAACCAATGAGAAATATCAAAGTGCCAGATGTGCAAGGGTTTTTGACCGAGAACATTATCATTCGGTATGGTGTCCCGCAATCCATCGTCTTCGACAACGGTCCTCAATTTGATTCCAACATTCTCACCCACTGGCTATCAGATCAAGGGATCACATCACACTTTGCCTCTGTAGCACACCCACAAGCCAATGGACAAGTTGAGTCCTTCAACAAAATCATCAGTAATGGGTTGAAGAAGAAGCTAGACAATGCTAAGGGGCTGTGGGACGGTGAAGAACTCCACGGGAGAAACCCCATTTGCACTTGTCTTTGGCTCGAATGCCGTATTGCCCATTGAGATGTATGAACCAACACTTCGGGTTATGATGTACACCGAGGAAGGAAACTAGGATGCTATGAAGTGTAATCTTGATCTAATTCCAGAAATTCGGGGCAATGCTCTTCTCCGCCAACAGATTTACAAGTTAAGGATGTCCCGAGAATACAACAAGCGTGTCAACCATAGGCCTCTCCAATTGGGAGACCTTGTGTTGAGAAAGATGGAATCTACGGGAAGGGCAAAGGAAGATGGAAAGTTGACACCGAATTGGGAAGGTCCATACCGAATTTGTGACGTGCTAAGGGATGGAACTTTCAAGCTGGAGGATGGACAAGGGCAACGGCTTACTCACCCATGGAATATCGACAATTTGAGAAAATTCTATGTTTAAGCAAACATATTTGAGTCGACCTGAAGGCGCTCACTCTAAGTCGAGTTGCCAAGCGTGCGCTCGCAACCACAAGTTTGAGTCGACCTGAAGGCGCTCAAAACTTGTAAAAACTTTGAAGTATCTAGATTGAATGAAAGCCTTCAATACTTTGAACTTCAAATACGTGTTATTCACACAGGGGCAACTCCCCTCCATGGGAAATACGTAAAAATTCAAAACGAATAATTTACGCCCATAGATTCTCAAAATGAGACTAAACAGACCCATTTTTCTGTTAAGATTAACCTAATAATGCTTAAGTCATACACTTAGAAGTTTTTGGGGTTGGCAAAGCTGCCAATAGGGCAAATGACCCAATCTGCGAAGGGAACAATTTCCCTAGTTTAAAGCGCGACGAGCATAAAGCTCTGAAAAATGCGACGTGCGAGCTTTCCGTTTTGTAAAAACCATGGAAGTCAGCTCGCATTTAAGATCAGACTTGATCATCCCAGGGCAAGAGACCCATAGAATGTGCGAGGTGCGAGCTTACCGTTTTGTAAAAATTGACAAAAATGGCCTCGCATCAAGCCACCCAAGAGCAAGAGACCCACAGAATGTGCGAGGTGCGAGCTAACCGTTTTGTAAAATTGACAAAAATGGCCTCGCACCAAGGTACACAAGGGCAAGTGACTCACAGAATTTACGAGATACGAGCTTACTGATTTGCAAAATAAACCAACAAAGCTTCGCACCTTATTCGTGTCGAGGCCAAGCTCCCAAATCAATGGAAGAAAAACATAAGTACAAGACTTCGACAAAGTTCACCTAAAGAGTGAAGGTTATACCCTGGATTCGCAGTTGCCCAGTTACGCAGACTGCGACGCGCGAGCTTACCGTTTTGTAAAAACGATGGAAATTGGCTCGCACAAATCTGTCTATCAGGGCAAACTGCGACGTGCGAGCTTACCGTTTTGTAAAAACGATGGAAATTGGCTCGCACAAATCTATCTACCAAGGCAAACTGCGACGTGCGAGCTTACCGTTTTGTAAAAACGATGGAAATTGGCTCGCACAAATCTATCTACCAGGGCAAACTGCGACGTGCGAGCTTACCGTTTTGTAAAAACGATGGAAATTGGCTCGCACAAATCTGTCTACCAGGGCAAGCTGCGACGTGCGAGCTTACCGTTTTGTAAAAACGATGGAAATTGGCTCGCATATGGTGGAAAAATTGTTCAAGGTTGTGACCTGCGAAGGGTTGAAACTGCTACGTCCTTGACTCAATCCCCAAGTTTAAGGGCAATCAGTATGATTGATTGACTTGACCCCACTACTAGGCCTCAAGTCAATCAATTGTTAGAATCTATAAACTTGGACATTTCAGACATGTTCGAGGTTATAATGGCTAAGGAGTGTTGTTCGCACATTTGGTTTAGGGTGTAGTCCATGCGACCAGTTGGTGGTGTTTGCCGTGGAAGCTTCGGCTTGACCTTTGGCACCTCAATGCCTTTGCCTTTGCCAGGCACTTCGGTGCTGCTATTCCTCTTGTGGGCCTCAGTAGGCTCACTTATTCTGACGCCAGGCTTCGCAGGATCCCTAGGCGTCTTGGGCTTCCCCGCTGACTGCGAGGGAGATTTATTTTCTTGCCTTTTCTCCTCGTTCCGCGAGGAGTGCTTTGATTTGGTTTTCTCCTCGCTTCGCGAAGAGTGTTTTGGTACTTCTCTCCTCTCGCCCTGCGAGGAAGGTGTTCTTTCTTCCCCTCGCGAGGGAGTTTTGGTTTTATCTTTCCCCTCGCCTCGTGAGGGAGTTTTGGTTATATCTTTATCCTTGCCTTGCGAGGTAGATGTCCGTTTGAGGACTTGATATTGGGGAGGCTTGTTGGAAGAAGACTTCGAAGGCTGCCCTTTCTTGGTGGAGCTGGTTTTCCCAGCCTTCAAGATGTCGGAAGGCCTCGCCAACTTCTGCAGAAACAGAGAAAAATAGAAGTAAGCCACCTCGCCAGAAAAAGCAGAAGACTGCCTGATGACTCGCATTAGAGCAAGTGCTCATGCGAGGCATATATCATATAGCCTTCGCAATTGATAAACCAATAATTGCGAATGAGAGTAAATTATGTGCGAGAGCATACACTTACCCGATGAGCGGCATTTTTCTCTGCCAAAGTCTTCAGCTGCCATTCGGCTGCGAGAGCTTGAAAGTCCTCGCTGGCCATAGTCCCGTTCAAGCGAATGGGCAATTTAGCAAAGGAGGCTTCTGCGAAAGGAGACACTTGGTTAGAAAAATTCAAATAAATAGCATAATTTACAAGTCAAAGGTCTACCTCTGTCTGTTCGCGAAAGGGGACGGCCATCTGCGAGCTCAAAGGCTCGCTGGAAGTCAACATTGCAAAAGCACTCAAGTGTTGGCAGCTAGTTCTTAGGGACCGTGGGCTTTTGGGATAAGGTCCTAAACTCGTGCTGAACAGTCTCGAAGTACTCTAACTGCTGGTTTATTATGGGGGTCCTCGCCCCTAACTCACTCTCGCTGTAAGTATTTTGGTGCGAGGTCCAAGAGGAAAGGATCCTCGCAAGGGCAGTCTCTTCTGTGTGCACCAGGAAGAAATCATTTTTCCAGTTGTACACTTTATTGGGTTTGTCCAGCGAGGTCATATACTTCCCTTTTTGCAGGAGCTGGAACCAACCAGCCTGACATGTACTGTTCTTGGATATTAGATGCGTGCGAAGAAAAACATCTGTCCTACATTGCCAGACCTTCACTTTACAAATGGCCATGTATCCAAGGATATGACACCAAGACTGGGGTGACAGTTGTGCGAGGCCGATGCCATAAGCCTTCAGCACATTTATTATGAAAGAATGGAGGGGAAAGCGAAGGCCTAAGTCCACCACCGCTTTGTAAACAGCGAAGGTATCCTCCGGTGTCTGGGTGATCGCAAGTCCCTCAGCAGGAACAACAAATCTGTCCTTCACATCAGGGGCGACGAAGCCAATGTGCGGAGCATAGATTTGCTTGTTCCGCAAGAGTGCGTCTCTCCAAGGCTTTCGCACTATGGTCAACGAAGGACTGTCCTTGTCCTTATCTTKGTCTTCAGAGGATTCCTCCACCTCTTGGCCTCTTGGTGTTTATTCTTGGCAATCCAGGCTAAGGGGTCCTTATTAAACTCATCCTCATCCTCAACCTTGGTCTTCGCGGTCTTTTTTGGAGTCTCGCAGTCACTGCTCTCCTGCAAAGCAACATCAACTTCTGCGCTTATTTCAGCAGAGTCAGGACTCGCATCCTCCACATGCATAGGAATGCGACCAAGGTATTTGGTTGGTTCGGTTCGTCCTCATAAAACTGGTCCTGTGGCCTCCTAGTAGCCGTGTGTTTAATACGAGGCATCTGATAAAATGATATAGGTGTCAAGGATGGACGAGAGTGCTACATGGTGCGAGTACAAAAATCAAGGAGGAGGAAAAAGCAAGTTAATTTGAAGCCAGGCGAAGTTGGACTAGGCTCTTCCAAGCCCCCAACTCTATCTTATGGCGAAGAGTCCTAGAACTGCCGTCGCTCATTATACTTTGATAAAAAAGAATAAATGAATAAGTCGAAGTAAGGAAGGTGCGAACATACCTGAAGAGGCGACGGTGACGAAGATCGAAGAAGAAACTTGAAAACTCCGCTGAATGCCGACGAAGAAAACTACGAACGCGACGAAGAACCTTGAAAATCGCGAGCAGAAATTGTTGTGGAGTTGACAAAACTTGCGAGAAGATGGAAAAAAAGGTGCGAGGGAAAGAGGAATTTCTAGCGAGAAAAGAAGGAAAAAGTCCTTCCTCTCTCTCCTCCAGGGATATTATTATACCCCTCCTCAACGACCTTTCCCACTCCCTGATTTGAAATTTGAACGCGAAGGGGAGATTGAGCGGGAGAATGAGTTTGGCGATTTGGTTGGGCAAACTTCGATGCTGCGAATTAAATGCTTGGCCAGTCATCTTTCCCCCACGAAGCACACTTCCCAATGCAAAAAAAAAAAGGAGAAGAGAAAAATATCTAGTTTGTATCTGATTTAAGTTTATTGCCAATGTAAATTAAGTTAAAGTCAAGATCAAACACCCCATAAATCAACGATTTATAGGGTCTTGAAGGGGAAACGAATGTGGCACGGAAAATTCCTGCCCACGTGTCCTCCAAATATGGGTCAAAAGAATCCACATGGCAAACGCCACCGTATTTATTAATTCCGAACCAAAACGGGACGGAGAACCGACGTTCCTACACAAAACAATAGTATGGAATGCTCGGAAGCAGGTGGATTGACAAAGTCCCCCATTCCAAGTGGTTCCTTGGTTTTTGAGGGATTACACCTAAATATAAATACCCCAAAAAACCAAGGAAAACACACACAATTCTCATAGCATTTATTGCATAACTCCCAACTACTTTCTCTCTCTACCTTGGCACTTTTTATTCCCCTAAACTCCATACTTACTTAAGCATCGGAGGGGAGATAATCCGAATAGGATTATTCTCCTTTGTGCAGGTGCCAAGCCCTCAAGATTTCTGAGCCAGGAGGTCTAGGAAAGCAAAGAGCAAGTCCACGTGCAATAGAAGGYCAGCTCTCCCGAGGTAGCATTGACGGGAAGCCTCCACCCCTCTCTCAACCCAGAAGCTAGGGAAATATTGTAGCCAGGCCACGTCATCAACCAAATTATTTTTTTCATGTAAATGAAGAATATCTTATAATCTATCTATAACTAATAACTAAAACAAATTATTGTTGATGTCATTAGGGGTTATGTATCAAATTTTCATGAAATTTTTTTCCTCCGGATCCATAGGATCCATAACTAATGACTACATCACTCTCCTCCTAATTTTAATGATTACGTGGATCGCTTTGATATAATATTTGAAGGACACGTGGGCAAGAATTTTCCGTGCCACATCATTTGCCCCTTAAAGACCATCTAAATCATTGGATTTAAAGGGTGTTTGATCTTAATTTTACATTAATTTACACTTTGTAATCAAACCATAAAATAGATAATTTCACTCCTTTTTTTTCCTGTTTTTTTACCTTGGGAAGTGTGCCCTCGTGAGTGGCGAGTGGCCTGGCCAAAAATTTCCAACACCCAAAGTCTCATTCGCACGGCAGCAGCACAGGTAGCCAAGTTTCCCTTCCCGCCCAATTTCTTTCTCCTTTTCAAATTTGAAAAGAAGGGGGAAGAGGAGCCATTGAGGCTGGGATATAAATACCCCTTGAAGCGGAGAGAGAAGGACTTTTCCAGCTCTGACGTCTCTCTAAAATTTCAAGCTCGCTTTGCACTTCTCTCTCTACACTTCGCATATTTTCAAGTTTCGGCGACGACGCAACTTCGCAGTTTCGCGACTTACCAGCTTCGCTCTTCGCAGTTTTTCAAATCTTCATCAACACTTTGTTGACTTCGCACCTCAGGTATTGTTCGTACCTTTTCTTTCTTCGTACTTATTCTTTATTGTTTTTTAGCAAAGTGATAATGAGCGACGCAAGTTCTACGGACTCTTCGCCCAATAAGAATAAAGTTGGGGGCTTGGAAGAGCCTAGTCCAACTTTGCCTGACTCAAATTTAACTACTTACTCCTCTACCCTTGTTTTTTTGTACTCGCACTCTGTAGCTCCTCGTCCCATCCTTGACACTCCGTTTGTTCATGTCAGGATGCCTCGCATTAAGACCACTGCTCGCAGGAAGCCTGAAAACCAAATATGGGAAGAGGATCCAGAACCGAGTACTTCTGGCCGTTTGCCTGTGCGAGTTGAGGATTGGAGCTCTGACTCTGAGGACCTTAGGGCTCGCATAGATGCTGCGATGCTCGAGGGCAGTAATGAGGAGGTTGACTTAAACACTACTAAGATCAAGGGTGAGGAGGCAAAATTTGAGAAGGCTCCCTTTGATTGGATAGCCAAGAATAAACCTCCTACGGAGGAATCATCCGAGGATGAGGACAAGGACAAGAACAACCCTCCTGCAACCATAGTGCGAAAGGCTTGGAGGGCCGCACTTCTACAGCTCTAGCACATCTATGCACCTCACATTGGCTTCGTCTCGCTTGAAATCAAAGAGAGGTTCGTGATCCGTGCTGAGGGAACTGCGATCACCCAGATCACAGAGAACACCTTCGCAGTTTATAAAGCGAAGGTGGACTTGGGTCTTCGCTTTCCTTTAGCCTCTTCATTGTAAACTTGATGAAGGTCTATGGCATAGGCCTCGCACAATTGACACCGCAATCATGGTGTCACATTCTGGGATACATGGCCACTTGTAAGGTGAAGGGCTGTCCACGTAAAACCGAGGTCTTCCTTCCTATGCATCTGATCTCCAAGAACAGCAGATGCCAAGCTGGTTGGTTCTAGCTTTCGTAGAAGGAGAAGTACATGACCTCGCTGGACAAGCCAAATAAAGTGTACAACTGGAAGAATGACTTCTTCCTTGTGCACACCACTGACACACCCCTCGCCAAAATCCTCTCCGCTTGGACATCACATCAAAATACATACAAGGAGAGCGAGTTGGGTGCGAGAACTCCTGATATTGTACAAAAGCTAGAGTACTTCGAGACTATGGAGTACACATACAGGGCCTTGAATTGCAAAACCAAGGTTCCCAAGAATTGCCTCCCAACACTTGAGTGCTTCTGCAATCAGGACTTTATGCGAGCCATTGGCCTCGCAGGTGGTCGCAGAATAGAGCGAGAGCTGAGAGGTAGAATTTCAACTTCCTTAATATTGTTCTTGTTTGAACTTTATCTAACCAAGTGTTCTTTCTCGCAAATTCTGCTCGTGCCAGACTCCCAAGTCACTTAAGTGGGACCATGTTGAGTGTTGAATTTCAGGCCTTCTCAGCCGCATGGCGGCTAAAAACTCTTGGCGAGAAGAACGCCATCCATAGGGTAAGTATCCTTTTCGCAGTTTAATTCCTGTCCTTCGCATGAAAAGCTTTCTCTAATGCAAAGGCATGGCTCGCATCTCGCATGAACATTTGCTCAAATGCGAAGTGCGAGTCAGTTTATCTATTTTGTCTACGACGATTCTTACTTAGAATTTTTTCAATTTGCAGAAGCTGGAGAAGCCTTCCGACATCCTCAAAACTGCAAGGGCCTCTACTCCGAAGAAGGACAAGCCTTCTAAATCTCTGCTCCCAAGGCAGATGACAAGAAGAAGTCTTCTCCTTACCATGTGGAGAAGAGGGCACACATCTCGCAAGTCGAGGA
The DNA here is from genome assembly GCA_008642245.1 of Bassia scoparia. Lineage (NCBI taxonomy): Eukaryota > Viridiplantae > Streptophyta > Magnoliopsida > Caryophyllales > Amaranthaceae > Bassia > Bassia scoparia. The sequence goes on from SNQN01000566.1 coordinate 92,733, forward strand.
GAAAGAGAAACCAAAACACTTTTCGCGCAGCGAGGAGAAAAAGAGAGCCAAACACTCCTCGCCCAATGGGGAGAAGAAGACAGACAATAAATCCCCCTTGCAATCAGCGGGGAAGACCACTGCACCCCGGGAACCTACGAAGCCTGGGGTGAAAATAAGCGAGCCCGTCGAGGGCCAGAAGAGGATTGCCGAGGTAATCGGCAAAGGCAAGAAAGTCGCAGTGGCTGCTGATAAGCCCAAGTTCCCAAAGACAACTTCCTCCTACACCAAAGGGGGAAACCTCGCAGTCCACTCAGGTGGGCGAGAAAAGACCTCCTTCGCCTTCCTTATCTGAGCCAGGGGCAAAGAGACAACAAACAACAGGTACTACTAGCTTTCCTCGCAATTCAATTTTGGGTCCAAATTCTCATCCCATTGAGGTTCGCATCTTCAACAAGTATGGATTAGAACTTACTTTGTTTAGGCCGCGAACCCMTAGTGGGTCGCAGTCCTCAGAGGTGACATATGAAAGGAGATCAAAGACTTTGCATGATTCTCCTCTTTCATGGCCTCGCCATCCGGATCCACATGGTTGGTCTGACTTAGATACCATTCCATATGTACCAGGTGCTGCGGATGATGGGTCCCCTAGTTGCGAGGCGACTTTCGTGGACCTGACTGCGACCGGCGAGATCGCCAAAGTCGCTCATGATAAACCTCCTTCTCCAGTTCCCACCAATGAAGAGCTGGAGGAGCTTCGCAAGCGGGCTGAGACCCTCAAATTCTTTCCTCCTGAATTCACCTATGTGGGGGGGTCTCAACCAGATCAACTTCGAGAAGTTGCTAGCTAACCTAACAGTCGAGGCCCCACTAATTTCCTTTCCTCTTGTGAAGCTAGAGCCACAGAGTCACCCATCGCTGAGGGTTGATGATAACTTTGTCCAGGGCTTGGACAAGTTTGTCGCGAAAAAATACCCTTCGCTTGTCTCTGTCCTCTCTACTGACGAGCAGGAGGATGACAGGTGGTTGGAGGTGGATGAGGTCAACCACTATTCTTCTCGCAAGTTTAATGCAGAAAAGAAGAAGAAAATAGTGGGCGACATGGTCCGCTGCACGTGGAAGGAGTACAAGGACAACCTTGCTGGTTATGCGGCTGGGTCTTGTGGGCGAGCTGATGTAAGTCTTTCTTCCTTGTTCTTATTTTATTTTGTTTAAGTATACCCTCTCGCACCTTTTCCATTTTAACTCTGACATTGCTTGGCTACTTTTTCTTCAGGTGATGGTGCGATTGGATGGCGTCGCCAAGGCCATGCGAAAGGCAAACCGTGAGGCCAAGCACAAGGAACTGCTATACCAAGAGTCACTGGAGTACCTCTCGCAGCAGACCCTTGCCATCAAGGTAGATGATGTGGAGGCTACTTATACTCTTGGCCACAGCTCTAATGCTGTCAAGGCGGCCTATCGCAAGTCAATGGAGGGCTACCACTCCCTTCTCCAAAAGCACAACCTCCTGGCCAAACATGTGGCCGGATCATCTGAGAAGAAGGAAAAGCGGGTCAACAAGGCAGTCGCTGAAAAGACTTAGATTGAGGTTGCTGCGAAGCTTGCTGGTGCGATGCCCAGTATTGAAGAGGAGGCGAAGACGAAGGCTGAAGCAAAAGTCCAAGATGAGTTGGCCAACCTTTGCTTCATTGTTGAGGAGCAAGAAAAGGAGCTCGCAGAGCTGAAGAAGAATAAAAAAAATCAAGTTCACAGAGGCTAAGAATTTAGGCATTGAAGAGATGCGAGCTTTGATGGAGCAAGCCTGACAGCTCTTTCCTGCGAAGAGGAGTTATCCTTTTCGCTGCTTCAAGGAGAGGTTGGATTACATTGAGACTGTCAACGTCATCCAAAAGATGCCTGGCACCAAAGAAGAGCCAAGGCCTCCAATTCCAGAGAAGAACTTCAAATACGTCTATGTCAACATTGAGCGCTCGACGGATTCAGCGTTCTCCTCTGATTCTTCTTCAGACGACGAGGGCATGCCTCGCCAAGATGGTAGCAGCAGCAGCGGTGGTGAAGAGGAAGGTGACAGAGATGGCGAAGGCAATGTTGATGCAACCAAGGATGGCGAGGAGCCAAACCAAGACGAGCTTATCGACACTGAGAACGTCAATGATGAAGCGAACACCGATGTTCGCATTCGCTGAAGATCCCTTCCTCACAGCTTAATCTCTGTCTAGCTTAGTTTAGCGATTGCTCTTGTTGTGTACCCAAATTGTATAAGGACCAAGCCTCGCACAACAATTATTTTTCGATAAGAAAGCTTTGTAATCTCACTTACAAATCTAATTGAAGTTTTCTTGCCATCCATCATATGCTTTAAGTCCATTATCTCGCAGTTTGTCTTTGCTTTTTATTTTTTGCATTCGGACTTCGCACTTTTTGTCACTTAGATACACTTGCCCTTTAGTCCATGGGTCCTTCCCTGGTTGCATGGGTTACACTCTTAGCCAGACTTAGCTTAAGTATATATGTGCGATCAGATTTTCCTTTAGGTAGCGAGGATTCTTACTTGCGCGAAATGTCCAAGTTTCTAGATTCTAAGAATTGATTGACATGGGACCTAACAGTGGTGTCAAGTCAATCAATCACACTGATTGCCCTTAAACTTGAAGATTGTGTCAAGGAAGTCGCAAGTTATCTTTATCTGATGCGATGTGCGAACCTTACTTGATCATTTTTACAAAACGATGAGTTCGCACCTTGTAGCTTACCCTATTTGCAGATATATGTGAGTCAGATTTGAAGGTTTTTGCAAAATGGTGAGCTCGCACCTCGCAGCTTGCCCTAATTGCAGATGTATGCGAGTCATATTTGAAGGTTTTTACAAAGCGGTGAGCTCACACCTCGCAGCTTGCCCCTAATTGCAGATGTATGCGAGTCAGTTTTGAACGTTTTTACAAAACGGTGAGCTCACACCTCGAAGCTCGCACCTCGCAGCTTGCCCTGTCTCTTATACACATCTAGATGTGTATAAGAGACAGCCTCGAAGCTCGCACCTCGCAGCTTGCCCTAATTGCAGATGTATGCGAGTCATATTTGAAGGTTTTTACAAAACCTCGAAGCTCGCACCTCGCAGCTTGCCCTAATTGTAGATGTATGCGAGTCAGATTTGAACGTTTGTACAAAACGGTGAGCTAGCACCTCACAACTGATACTTCAGGCAATAGGTAAGACGATCGGCGAGGCGATGGGTACTTTTCCCAGGCTTGCTTGATAGGTCGAGACACTATAATTGTATTATTTCTTTATGTATTTTGGGTCACTTACCCTTGTATATGGCATGGTACGAGTCTATCTTCGTTGATTTTACAAAACGGTGAGCTCGCACCTCGCACATTTTAATTTTCAATGCGAGTCAGTTTTTGTAGATTTTACAAAACGGTGAACTCGCACGTCGCACATTTTGACTTTTGATGCGTGATAGTTTTTGTTGATTTTACAAAACGGTGAGCTCGCATCTCACCAATTATACATGTCGCTTTCCCTTCGCACATTATTCAGAGCTACTAGCTCGTCGCACGTTATCCAGGAACGTTTTGCCCTTCGCATATCCAGAGACGTTTGCCCTTCTGATTTAGCTAGGGACGTTTGCCCTAATTTGATAATTTTGCCAAGTTCGAAAACCTCTAAGCACATGACTTGTTAAAAATTTCGTCAAGTTTTTAGGTTAATTTTAACAAACAAACAAATTACCGATTAAATCTCGTTCTGAGATAGGTCATGAGTGTGAATTATTCCCTTTGAATTTCACTCTATGTCCAAGGGGGGAGTTGCCCCTATAAGATAGCAAAATTTTGAAGTTCAAAGTATTGAAGGTTTTCATTCAATCTTGATGCTTCAAAATTTACACGTTTTGAGCGCCTTTAGGTCGACTCAAACTTGACAATGCAAGTGCACGCTTGGCAACTCGACCTAGGATGAGTGCCTTCAGGTAGACTCACAAAATGTTTGCTTAAACATAAATTTTTATTAAGTTGTCGGCGTTCCATAGATGAGTGAGTCGTTGCCCCTGACCATCTTCTAGCTTGAACGTGCCATCCCTTAACACTTCACAAATCTTGTATGGGCCTTTCCAATTTGGAGTCAACTTGCCATCCTCCTTCGCTCTTCATGTGGATTCCATTTTCCTCAACACTAGGTCTACCAGTTGGAGAGGCCTATGGTTGACTCTTTTGTTGTATTCTCGGGATATCCTTAACTTGTAGATTTGTTGGCGAAGGAGAGCGTTACCCCGGATTTCAGGTACGAGGTCAAGATTACACTTCATAGCTTCCCAATTTCCTTCTTCGGTGTACATCATGACCCGTAGAGTTGGCTCATACATTTTGATTGGCAACACGGCGTCCGAGCCAAAAACRAGGGTGAATGGAGTCTCACCCGTTGAGTTCTTCACCGTCGTTCGGATTGACCATAACACATTGTACAACTCATCCACCCATAGACCCTTTGCATGGTCCAACTTCTTCTTCAATCCATTGCTTATGATTTTGTTGAAGGACTCAACCTGTCCATTAGCTTGGGGATGTGCCACGGAAGCAAAGGCAGCGGTAATCCCTTGATCCAATAGCCAATTGGTGAGGATATTTGAGACAAATTGAGGACCGTTGTCGAAGTCGATGGACTGAGGCACACCATAGCGAGTGATGATATTCCTAGTCAAAAACCCTTGGACATCGGGCACTTTGATGTTTCTCATTGGCTCGGCTTCCACCCATTTGGTGAAGTAGTCTACTGTCACGATCAAGAATTTCTTTTTCCCCGGAGCTTGGGGAAAAGGTCCAAGGATGTCTACCCCCACTTAGCAAATGGTAAGGGTGATAGCACAGGGGACAATTAATTTGTTGGCTGCTGATGAATGTTGGTGTGAATTTGGCACTTTTGGCACTTCTTGACTAGGTTGGCAGCATCTTCTCTCAAAGTTGGCCAGTAGTAGCCTATTCGAAGGGTCTTTTCAGCTAAAGACCTTGCCCCAATGTGCGATCCACACTGGCCTTGATGAATATCATCCAACACTTTTGCCCCTTTYTCAGGAGTGATGCATTTGAGTAAATGGTGAGAGAAAGACTTCTTGTAGAGCTGGTCATTCCAATACACAAACCATGTGTCTCGCCGCTTCACATACTTAGCTTTTTTTGGATCAAGAGGTAGGATTCTGGTTTGCTTAAACTCAATGATCTCATCCATCCAAGTGCTTCCCCTATTGATGTAGTGGACTTCGTCTAGCTCATCTATACTTCGTTGATTTTTGACTTCCCAAAAGACTGACCTTGGGGAGTCACCAGTAGCTGAGCTAGCCAACTTGGACAATGCATTGGTTTGATTGTTTTCCGACCTAGGCACTTGCACTAAGTGAAAACGTTCTAGTCCTTCAACCTCCTTCTTAACCATTTCCAAGTACTTAATCATGTTTTCATCTCTAGCCTCATATTCCCCATTGACCTGGCTCACAACTAGCTGAGAATCTAACATAGCATCTATCTTTCTTGCCCCAGCTGCTTTGCATATTCTAATTCCTGCCACAAGCGCTTCATACTCTGCCTCATTACTAGATGTCTGAAATTTAAATCGCATGGCATATTCGAAAGTATCTCCTTTTGGAGATTTGAACAAGATCCCTGCCCCACAACCATTTTGGGTGGATGATCCATCCACAAACAATGTCCAAATGTCGCTTGACGTTTCGGCTGGGGGAGGCCTGGTCATTTCAACAATAAATCTGCTAGGGCTTGCCCCTTTATGGCCTTCCTTGGTTCGAACTCAAGGTTGAATCCATTTAATGCTATCGCCCATTTCAACATTCTCCCTGAAGACTCCAGCTTGGTCAATGGTTGCTTGATTGGTTGATCGGTGTAGACAACAATCTTGTGTGCCGCAAAGTAAGGACGGAGTGCTAAACCAAATTTTTCGGACGTGGCGTAGCGCATTTCAGCTCCTTGAAGTACATGGCTTACAAAGTAAATCGACAATTGAGCTCCTTCTCTCTCAGCCACCAACACGGTTGATAAGGCATGTTCTGAAACTGAGAGATACATGTACAAAGTTTCTCCTCCCATGGGGCTTACTAACCTTGAAAAGGAATGCAAGTGTTCTTTCAACTTGACAAAGGCTGCTTCAGCTTCTTCACTCCATTTAAACTTGGCACTCTTCTTGATTGCCTTGAAGAAATATTGACACTTATCTCCAGACTTGGAGATAAATCTTCCAATTGCTGTAAGACAACCCGTTAGCCTTTGTACTTCCTTCACATTTCGGGGTGATTACATGTTCAGGACAACTTTTACTTTGTGGGGTTGGCCTCAATACCTCTTTCATCCACTAAGAATCCCAAGAAGTTGCCAGAAGTAACCTCGAACACACACTTCTTCGGATTTAGCTTCATGCCAAAGTGACGCAAGGTGTCAAAAGTTTCTCGTAGATCCCTGGCATGATTTTCCTTCTTCTTGCTTTTGATGATCATGTCATCAATGTAGGCTTCTACATTCCTTCCAAGCTRYTTAGCRAAGATGGTGTTTACACATCTTTGGAAGGTAGCAGGGGCGTTTCTCAAGCCGAATGGCATTACCTTGTAACAATACAACCCATTGTCAGTGACAAAGGTTGTCTTGTCCTTGTTTTCCTCATTGAGAGGGATTTGATGAAACCCTGAATAAGCGTCTACGAAGCTCATAGCCTCATGCCCTACCGTAGAATCCACTAACTTGTCAATTTTTGGGAGTGGGAAGCTATCTTTTGGACAAGCCTTGTTCAGATCTGTGTAGTCCACACACATTCTCCATGTCCCATTTGGCTTGGGAACTAGTACAACATTGGCCACCCACTCTGGATATTGGCATGGACGAATGAACCCAACGTCTAGTAACTTTTTTACCTATTCGTTTGCTGCCTTGTTTCCCACTGGCCCCAAAGTTCTTTTCTTCTGCTTAACTAGTTTGAATGTGGGATCAACATCTAAGCTATGCTAGCCGATCTTTGGATCGAGCCCTGACATCTCTTCTGCTAAAAAGGCGAAGACGTCTTTGTATTCTCTTAGCAAGTCTTTAACCTCTTGCCCCAGTTTATCACTCATAGCATCACCTACCTTGACCGTCCTCCCTGGCAAGGTGGGATCTATGGCGAAGTCCTCTTGTTGACCCCCTAGCTGTGGACAAGATATGGATGCAAACAAACCATGTATAGCCATCATTTCCTGGTGGGTTTCGTGAACCATCAATACTTCGCCCGACTTTCTTTTCTTGTTCGCCCCTTGTTTCGAAGTCTCGGGCACATCATTGTCCTTGCCCCCAGCAAGTGGCTTGACGGTGATCAGATAGCACTCTCGAGCGACTTGCTGATCTCCGTAGATTGTGCCCACCTTACCCTCATCACTTATGAATTTCATCAGCATCAAATGAGAGACCACAACAGACTTGGTGGCGTTGAGTGTTGTGCGACCAATGATAACGTCATAGGCTGTCATGTTTTTGACCACCAGGAACTTAACTCTCAGGTGCCTACAAATGTTTTCCCTTCCTAGACGTAGGGTGAGGGTGACCACTCCTACTGGCTGAATGATGCCACCGCCAAAACCAATTATGGGGTTATGGCATGGCACCAGGTCATCATCGTTGTACTTCAATTTTTGAAGACACTCAAAGCTAATGATATCGGAGGAGCTTCCCGTGTTAATTAGAATGCAACGGACACGCTTATTCGCCGCCTTCATTTCGACCATGAGAGGGTCATCATAGGAGGTGCTTACCTCCCCACGATCCTTCTCGCAAATGAGAATGTCTAGGAATTTCTCCTCCTTTTCTTTATCGAGGATCATTACTTGTTGAGGAATCCTTACGTAGTCTATTTGGCCCTTCGCCGTTGGACCTCCTTTAACAAAGCCTTCAAAAGTCGTGTTTACGATCCCAAAGTCAGAATGTTCCTAGTTTGGGGTACCCTCAACTGAGGGGGATTTCTTTAGAAACCTCTAAATCAAATGCTTCTTCACCTTTCCCTGGTGTGCTAGACGATCCATAGTTCGTTGCAAGGTGTAGCAATCATCGGTGACATGTCCAGGCTCCTTGTGATACTTGTAGTAATTAGACTTGTCCCTCTTGTCCATTTCAGTTTTGATTGGGAGAGGATCTTCGATGTGAACATCTCGACTTACTTCTTTGTAAACCTGGAAGAATTCTTTGGTGTATTCAAATGTTGGGGTGTAGCTGAACTTTCTCTTCTTCTTGGTTGATGCTTTTTGTGACGTTCCCTCTTCTTCTATGTTTCAAGTGCCAGACCTCTTTTTGTAATGACCACCACTTCGTTGCGCCTGGTTGCTTTGATGTTTTGAGGGAGGAGGAGTCACTTTTTCCTTGGCCTTCTTAACTGCACGGACCTCTTCAGCATGGATCCATGCTGATGCTTCTTTCATCATTTCATTCAAGTCCCCTACCCTTTGTCTTACCATTTGGAACGTGAAGGGACTATCCTCGTCCAGCACACGATAGAAATTGTCCAGGATCACTCGGTCTGGCAAGTCGGGGATCTGAAGAGTCTCATTGTTAAAGCGTTTGACATAGCTTTTCAAGCTTTTATTGGGTCGTTGTTGAATTCTTCCCAAATGTAAGCTACTTTTTTGCTCTTGGCGATGAGCCATGAAATGATGAGTAAAAAGAACAGCAATTCATTAAAGTTATGGATAGAACTTGTTGGAAGACCGCTAAACCACCTTTGGCCCAACCCCTTAAGGGTAACTGGGAAGTATTTGCACCAAGTCACATCATCGGCCTAGGTGGTTAGCATGAAATGCTTGTACATTGCCAGGTGATCATTTGGGTCAATCGTTCCATCATAAGCATCAATAGAAGGAAACTTGATCTTTTGAGATTGAGTTGCCATGAGGATGGAGGGAGAGAAAGGGTTCTTGTCAGTCAGGGAGAGCGCTTGCATCCCCCTGGTCATCCATTGGGATGGCTGACCATAACCCCTGTCCAGGTGAGCACCGCTTTGGTAACMCCCCCCCCCCCCACGTTGGTGGGAACGGACCTCCGACTCCTGGTGATGTGATCTCGAAGCGGCCTGGCCAGATGTGCTATGGGAGGGAGCATGCGTTCTGAAAGAACGATGAAATGGGTCCGTGCACACCGCGCGTGGAACCAGTGAGTGAGTGTTCTTCTTCATGTCGAGCGGCTTGCTTAAGCCTCTCAGTTCTTTTTTTGTCCAGGATCAGACGGTGCCAAATGTTGTAGCAAGTAAATTGGTGATGATGTGTCCTGGCTACAAGATTTCCCTAGCTTCTGGGTTGAGAGAGGGGTGGAGGGTTCCCTTCAATGCTACCACGGGAGAGTTGACCTTCTATTGGACAAATGTACGAACCCTGGCTATCTTCGGTCTCCGGGTCAATGCTTTCTTATGTCATGCTTCTAGCACCACAAACTTGGCCTGACACCTGCACAATGGAGAATAATCCTATTTGGGTTGTCTCCCCTCCGATGCTTAAGTAAGTACGAATTTAAGGGAATTTAAGTGCTAGGCTAGTGAGAGAAAGTAGTGAGAGATGCTCTCAAGTTGGTTGGAAGTTGATTGCAATTAATGCTAGGAGAATGTAGGTGCCATAAATGTGGTTTTTCGGGGTCGGTATTTGTAGGCAATCTCTCAAAAACCAAGGCAACCCTTGGATGTGTGACACTTGTCGACCATCCGTGCTTCCTTGTGTTCCTTACTACTGTTTCAGTGTAGGAACATCGGTTCTCTGTCCCGTTTCGTTCCGGATTAATTTAATCAATAGCGCTTGCCACGTGGATCGCTTTGATCCAATATTTGAAGGACACGTGGGCAAGGAATTTTCGTGCCACATCAGTATATATATAAAAATACAACATATCAGATACTTTATATTAATATGAGTTGTATTTTTTTCCCAATATTTTAAATTTTATTTCAATTCTTATTAGCAAAGTGAATTTAATGTGTTTTTTTTGTAATTATGTAATTTACTTTATAATATATAAATAAATATACTTAGTTTATAATTAACTATGACTTTATTGTATATATATCTTGATTTCTTAAGTTAAATATTGTTTTAAAATGTATTATGATGTTTTCGCTGATGATTAATATCACTTACTCATAATATTTTATTATATTACCGTCTATAATTGATTCTGACAACGCTGTGTATAGCATTTTTGTTAGTAATTTTTTCATACGTAATATCAAATAATAAGAACTTGGGAAAATAAAATAAATGAACAAATTATATTGATTATGAAATTAAAATACCATTTTATTGGGTTTTTTTAAAAAAATAGAAAACAATATATGAGTACTCCGTATTTTGTATAGAATATAAATAGTTTATGATTTTAAAAAAATAAAGAAGATAAATATTTTTATTTATTTATTTATCGTATTATTTTTTTTAGGAAATATGGAAAAGGGGTTTTGGAGAGAATCACTGTGGGGTTTTATTTTTGGAGAGAGATTTTGGGAGGGGTATGGGGTGGTTACTAAGAGTAGGATTTGTTTAATATAATAGATTTACCTGTACCTTTTCCATAAAAGTTATGGATAACTTTTTCTTAAAAGAACAAACTAAATAAATCTTGCATCACACGGGTAATTTAATATCACGTCTATTTGTGACTAATTTCGATATTAAAAATACTAGTTTTTATGTGCATGCGATGCGTGCTTAAACTTATGAAAATTGTATTTCATCATTAAAAATAATTATAAAGTATGTATCAAAATAAAATGTTTATAGCTAATTAGCAATACAATTTTTATTGAATTGTAGCTATTTTTTAAATATGGCTTGAAATTCAAAATAAAGCCATTAATGTTTCAATTCATTATTTAAAACTTTTCACTTTTCATTTGTAATCACAAAATAAGCAAAAAGGTAATTTAGACACATTAATTCATATTATTTTCAAAATTCATTAAGGGTATAAAAGACTTTTAAAAAGGAGGACACCATCTTCCTCCCCCCTTCCCTTATATAATAGAGATTTATCGTGGGAGCATTAGTGCATTGAAATTCCATGCAAAATAGGCAAAATATGAGTAAATTTGACTAGTAAATGGTAACTTGTTGCCTTGTTGGAGCAAAAAAGAAATTTACAATATTGGTGATTTTAAGAGAAGCATATATATATTTTTTAAGGATGATCAATTTGACTCCGTACTTCAATTCATCCTCTCTCCTAGTTTTTTTTTGTTTTTTTTATTTTATTTTTTACTTCCTAGATTTTTTATTGATTGTTTTTCACCAATATGACCAAAAGTTTAAGAAAAAGAAATTGCATATTTTACTTTTCAATAATATCCATTGGTTCCCAAAAAAGTAATAAAGATACTCATGTGATTATTACAAAATAAGGATATACTCAGCAGAGGGGTCTTAGTAGCATGCGCTCCTTGAACGATCGCACAAGGCCCTCTTCTTGTAAAGCTCCATCTCTTTGAATTTTTTTCGTATTTTACTTGTTATTTACAATGAGTAAAACACTATTTTGTTCAATTTAAGGAAAGTTTGTCAACAACTACCCACTTTTTGTCAAACTTTAGAAACAACTATCCACTTTTTTTTTTTTAAAACAACTACCCACTTTTTATCAAATGTTTGTGAACCACGACCATTTAACGGTTTTTCACTAACACCGTTAACTCTCTCCCTTCCAAACACCCTTTCGCCACCTCCCCTCACTGCTGCCACCTTCTGCCACCCCCACTACACCCTTCTGCCGCCTCCCCCKGCCACCTCCATCTCCCTCCCCTTCTGCCGCCTCCCCCTGCCACCTCCGTCTCCCTCCCCTACAGCAAGCCAACCCAGCAGCCCGCCCTTCCCCTGCAGCAACTCTTCCCCAGCAACCAACACCCTTTCCCCAACAACCATCAGCCCAACTAGCAACCCCCAAACAAACCACCCCAAACCGCACTGCCCCAATCAATGAAAACCCCAATTTGAAACCCCCAATCAACGAAAACCCCAATTCGAAAACCCTAATTTGATAACCCCAATTCGATTTCTCAATTCGAAACCCCCAATTTGAAAACCCCAATTTGATTTCTCAATTCGAAAACCCTTATTCGAAAATTGGGGAAATTAGAACAAACCCTAATTAAAGAAATTGGGGGAAATCAAGGGGCGAGTTGGGCTTGTGGGGTACAAATTGATGGCGGGCTGGTTGCGTGGGGTGTCGCAAGGGTGGTGCGAGTGAGGGTGACAGGTGAGCTGGTTGCTTGGGGTGGTTTTGAGGGTGTTAGTGGTGGTTTCGAGGGTTTCAAGGGTGTTCGTGGCTCAAGGTGGTGGTTTCGAGRGTGTTTGTGGCTCAAGGTGGTGGTTTCGAGGGTTTAGTGGTGGCAGAAGGGTGGTGGGAGGTGGAAGCAGTGAGGGGAGGTGGCGGCCGGCGAGAGGGTGGTTCGTGGTGGTTGGAAGGGAGAGAGTTAACGGTGTTATTGAAAAATCGTTAAGTGGTCGTGGTTCACAAACATTTGATAAAAAGTGGGTAGTTGTTTTCAAAGTTGAACAAAAAGTGGGTAGTTGTTGACAAATTTTCCTTAATTTAATTAATTGGTACTTTTTTTGGGAGCTCTGTATTTATAATTTTTTTATCTTTATGATCTCATCCATATTTTTCTCATTTTATTTAGAAGTTAGAACTCAATTATTTCACTTTAAAACACAAATCTACAAATATTAATAAACTTTAGCTAATGTTCATAATTTTTATCCATGTACTTTTCTTAAGTAAATCACAATCATTCTTAGGATTTTTTGTCACTAACCATCTTTTATAAGGGTCACTTTGTCACAAACCATTTTTTCTAAACGAAATTGTCATAAACCATCTTATATGATACTTATCGTTGTTGACCACCATCTTATCGCCGATTTCCAGCGTTGACTCGCACGTGACCCACTTAAGTCCTTTATTTTTTATTTTTTACGATTTTCTCCCCTTTAAACCCGTTAGAGCTAAAAAAAGGACCAGAGGAGCAATTAAACAAAATGATGAAAATCAAAAAGGGTTTAGAGGGGAGAAAATCGAAAAAAAAATTAAAAAAAGGAATTTTAGTGGGTCACGTGCATGTCACGTGCGAGTCAACGTCGAAAACCGGCAATAAGATGGTGGTCAACAACGATAAGTAGCATATAAGATGGTTTATGACAATTTCGTTTAGAAAAGATGGTTTGTGACAAAGTGACCCTTATAAAAGATGGTTAGTGACAAAAAACCCTCATTCTTATTTAGATATTCCATTTAGTTTTAATTTATCGTTCTCCGTTGAAGTGTTTAAAAAATTAAAATCATTTGTAACAGTTCGATCAAGGATGGATTGTTTAATAAATAAAAATCTTTAATAATGGTTCGATTAGTGAAATGATATGTTTTCACTATTTTCGCTCAAGGCCCGAAAATGTCCAAGACGGAACTATTACACGGTAATAGATATTGTAATACTCAATTAATATTCCCTCCGTTTTTCTAGATGTTCAATATCATTTTTACACGGTATTTAAAAGTTGATTGACTTAGGTAAAAAACTTAAGTAAATTAGGTAAAAGAGTAAACGTGTGAATAAAATTTTTTGGGAAAAAGTAATTTTCGGTGGATAAATTGGCTAAAGAATGAAAGTTGAATTTAGAAAGGAATAATTCATTAATGTTAGAGTAAATAAAGTAGGTAAAAAGTAAAAAAAAATTATTTTTGGATTGGTTTGAAACAACTAATTGAAAACATCCCAAAATAAAATGTGAAACAACTAAAAAAAATGAGGGAGTACTAAAAAGACTAATGAAACATCTAATTAAAAATCACCCACACAAAAAAGTGAAACAACTACAGAGTAATAAAAATATGGAGGAAGTATTTTATTTTTTATAATTTTAGGAGGGCATAATTATAGTAAAGCTACATAATCATGATTGAAGCTCCATTTGTTAGGGTATAAAACATTTTTCATAAAATGTGTTTTTCACCCTTTTCTAATTTTACATTGTTTGGTTGACAAATGAGTGTAAATCTATTTTCCATGGGAGTAAATCTTCCATTACGGAGTACATTGATGGAAAATCATTTTCTTTTCAAAATGAAGGGAAATTATTTTCCTTCCATTTCTTACACACTCCTGTCACTACTCTCCTTGCACTCCACCTTCATTTTTCCTATTTTTCCACTATTTTTTTATATGCAACCAAACAATTGAAAATTGTTCACATAAAAATTGTTTTCATTGTAAATTATTTTTCTTCAAAATCGTGTTATATTGAAAATGTTTCAAGTCAAACCAAATGACCCCTGAGTTAACTCATTAGTAATTACGGGTGACCTGCCTATTTATGTAGTCATGGGGAATGTTGAACATTTAATAGGGATATAGGCCAGGGCAATAGAAAATTTTCCCAAATACGGTGTCATTTAATAAATACATACATGAGACAGGCAAGAAAGGATTAAAAAAAATGTAATTTTAAAGCAAACAAGAATGTTATTATGAGTCTGTTATATTTGATTTATTTGAATTTTTCTGAAATTGTTTTGTGAAAGGGAATAATAATAAAAAGTTTGTTCTTGTTAATTTATTTTTTCTTATTTTTATTTTTCTGATTTTAACTTAGGTTTTGTTCTCGTTAACTGAATTATGCTGAACTAAATTTATTAGTATTGAACTGAACTGAACTAAGTTTATTTTTCCTAAAACCTTAACAAATCTCTTAAGAAGTGAACTTATTTTTCTTGAACTGAACTTACTACTATTGAACTAAGCTTATTTTTAATAAACTGAACTTATTTTAATTGAAACTTATCTAAATAAGTTGACTAGGACAAACCCTTGTTTAAGTTTATTTTTCTTGAAAATAAGTAAAAATAAGTTGAACAAAACAAACTATATATGTTACTAATAGTCTTAAAATCATTTTGTCTAATTTACTACTCTCTCCGTAACGCAATAAAAGCAACAATTGATTTTTCACGCATTTAGAGGAAGAAATTTAGCATAATAAACGAGCAAATTAATCAAAATAATTAAAACACAATAAACTTATAATCCTATTCTTCATTGTGTTAAAATTATTTTGACTAATTTGCCCTTTTACATTGTTAAATCTCTTCCTAAAAATACGTGAATAAACAAAATTTTCTTTAATTGCGTTACACAGAGAGTATTAAATATCTTCTGAAAAATGTAAGTCAAAACATAAGTTGTCATTTAAAAGAAAGGGAGGAAGTATGGGGTAGTTTGTATATAACTGAGAATGTTTATTGCAAATTTGCAATGGTGTTTATTATTATATTGGTTTGTAAAGATTTTTTTAGTAATACTCCATCCGTTTTTATTAGATATTCCATATCAATTTGATACGGTGTTTAAGAGTTGATCGGATTAAATAAATTAGATGAGTTAAGTAAAAAGTTAAGTAAGTTAGGTAAAAGAGTAAATGTGTGAAAAGAAATTTTTGGGAAAAATAATTGTGGGTGAATAGATTGGGTAAAGTAATGAAAATTAACTTTAGAAATGAGTAGTTCATTAATGTTAGAGTAACTAATGTTAAAAAATTCTTTTTCATGAGGGCTAGATTTTCATTAATGTTAGAGCAATATCTGAATTTTTTTTCATGAAATATGATATTTGAGGTAAATATTCTTTATCACTTATTGTAATTGATATGTATAATTTTATTCTATACTAGATTTTTTATGAGTATTGTAATAATTTTGGGTGAACACCCCCACCACTTCTCCCGTTCCTAACTCCAGATGTGCTTTTAAATATGTGAAAAAGTAGGAGACAAGAAGAACACATTATATGAATCATGAGTTCGGATCTAATAACTTTTTAGTTCATGTAAGTTGGTGTTAGTCCAAAACTTATTATTTTTTTTCCTTGGATAATATTCAGTTAAATTCAAATGTACGGGGTCTGTTCAACTTATTTTTATTTATTTTAAAAAAATAAATTTAGAAGAAAAAAATAAGTTCAAATAAGAAAAAAAAATCAGTTAAAAAGAACAAACTTATTATTTTTCCCCCTCACAAAACAACTTCAAAAAAAAAAAAAAGATAGGTTCAGTTCAGAAAAAAAATAAGTTCAGATCAGAAAAAATAGGTTTAGATAAGTACATATCAGAAAAAATCAGCTAAGATAAATTAATATAAGTAAAAATAATGTCAACAGAACATATTCATACTGTCATAAATAGATTTATTGTTACATGATCATAACATTAGAATATTAAATAAAGTTTCCTAATTAAGATAGAATTTTTTCCCTAAATAATGTTAATATCTTCCGAAATTCCCTATTTGCTTAGGTATTGAAAGTAATTCCCTAGGTACCGTCCACGTAGGTTCGGTTTTTATTTTTTAAAATCTTTTTTTTCAGACCTCGCTACTAACATTAGCGAAATAGGTGTAGTTCGCTACAGGGAGTAGCGAAGAACAAGTGTAGTTCGCTATTGGTAGTAGCGAAGAACAAGTGTAGTTCGCTATTGGTAGTAGCAAACTATACCTATTCTTCTCTACTACCAATAGTGAAGAACAAGTAGTGTAGTTTGCTACTGGTAGTAGCGAACTATACCTATTCTTCGCTACTACCAGTAGCGAATTAGGACGAAAGTTCCCTACTGGGAGTAGCAAACTATACTTGTTCTTCGCTACTCCTAGTAGCGAACTGATGAGCGAACTGATGTGTGTATTTTGTATGTTATTTTTACCTTGTTCCCATGGCTTTTTCTAAGCAATTTCTCGTTTGTTTTTCTCTATTTTCCACTGGATTTTATGCTTGGTTGGAGTGTTTGTTTCCTATTTACTTTGTAGGAATAATGGTCGAATTGCGCTTGAAATGGACTCTTGGAGCGAGGTTTGCTAGTTGGGAGGTCAAAAGCTACTCAAAAGGACTTTTTGTGCTGACCGGGTCTCATACCCGGGTGGGTTTCCAGCTACCCGGTCGGGTTTGCACTTGGTACTTAGAAGATTTTGGAGGTGTTGTTTTGAAGAAAAAGTTGCTACCCGCACCCGGGTGGGTTTCCACATACCCGACCGGGTGAGCATTACGCCAATTCGAGCAACAAGCTAAGTTCATACCCTGGTGGGTTTCCACATACTCGGCCGACTCTCCATTGAAGAAAACTGAAGTAGCTGCGTACCCGACCGGGTCACCTCATTTACATAGTGATATTTCAAGCATGTTTTGTTATCTTAGCTGCGTACCTGGCCGGGTTTCCACATACCCGGCCGGGTCCGGTTGATTTTTTGCTCAACTTTTCGTTTTCCTCCTCTATTTAGTAGGAGGTTATAATAGGTTTTTGGGGGATTTTTCTAGACACGTTTTCAATTCTTTTCAAGCTTTTAGAGATAGAGGTTAGGGTTCTTGTTCATGTACTTTGGGGAATTGTTAAATCAATACTTTTATCTTTGCAATTTCATTCAATTTGAAGGTATTAGTCTCAAATCTATTTTCGTGTTCTTATTTATTGTTGTTATCTTTCAATGTTTGTTTCTCCATTATTGAAGTTGAAGTTGAGTTTATTCATGAATTTCATTGTTGAACTTGTTGTTAATTTCAATATGCATAGTGAGTAGTTTACTTCTAGGGCTTGGTAAAACTATGCAAAGGTCATGATTCTTGTTTGATTTTTAGGATTTAAACTTGGTTTTTCTTGGCAATTAAATTGATAGGTTTTGGATTGATTGCATATTTGGCCAATTTGCAAGTATTATTTGCTGAATTCTATAAGCGAGAGCTGCGAGTTTGAGTGAAGGATTTCTATCTTTGAACTGGTAAATGATAATCGCGATAGCCTACTTTATTGTTTAGTTGTGGAATTCGATTGCGAGAGTAACTTATTCCTTTGCCTAAATTCATTCCTATCTCAATTGTTGTTCTTAAATCATGATCGATGCATAGTGAATCCTCTTTGCCCTAGGTTTTTAATTAATTGAATTTTCGTCACTTCTTGTTTTGTTTTCCAACTAGTTACTCAAGAAAAACTCCAAACTTTTGATTTTTAGCGATAGTTAACTTGGTTCAATTTGTGACTTTATTTGTCCTTCCACAGTGGTTCGACCCTAATTGCCCGACTATACTACTTAGGGGAATTAGGAATTATTTTTGGTAGTAAAACGACCTATCACGAACTAGGATTCTAAAATCAGCAGGTTTTACCTGCTTGATTATCCCATGGTACCTTGCCCAGTTTGTTTCCCTTGCAATTTACAATTCCAAAGAGGGAGCTCAGACAAAAACTCAATCCCAAATGGCAACATCATCTTGTGTATCAATGTAAACCATTATCAAACCACCAAAATTGTCAGCACAAGTCACAACATTTCAATCCAACCAAAAAACCATACGACACTAGAAATCAACATTGTTGAGCAACACATAAAATTTATTTACAAACCAACTAACCAATTGGTAAACCAACAAAAAACTAAATTTATTTACAAACCATTTGAAAGTATTCCAAAATAGTCCCACATATTACATAAAATTAAATAAAGTCCATAAAACTAAAAGTTCCAAAAGATTAAGAAATTTTTTAGTGCCTACTTTAGTTTGAACGTGAAACATCCTCATCAACCTCGGAAATAGATTCTAATGGAGGTGTCCCTATCCTTTCATAGAGCACAAAGCTTTGAGGCGGAGATGTAATTGTTGATTCTTGTATCAAAGGTGAAGAGGTCAGAGGGGTTGGAATATTAGGAATAGTGGGAGTTGGAGTCGGAGTCGGAGTGGAGGATTGTATCTCGGTCTCGGGATGTGAGCTGCTTGGAGTACAAGGCTGCATATCTTAACTGCTAGGAGTATCCACTCTAAGGGCTCTAAATCGTCGAGCATCTCGCCCTCGCCCTCGGCCTCTTAATGATGCGCGTGAATTTGATTCTTCCCTAGATACTGATGCCGGTGAAACATGGGTGGTAGAAGGTGTAGAGTGAGTATGAGACTGGTGGTCAAACGGGGTGACGTCGTGAAAAGCCGATTTCTTCATGTTCGCCTCAATAGTCCTCTCCGCATAAGGACTCCATGCACGTCCGGCCTCAACCCGTTGTTTACTCCAGCCCCTCCTAGTAACAAAATACCGATTAACTCGATAAAATGTCATCAATGACATTGCATACAAAATCCGAAGTCAACAACGAATGATCGAGAGAGTTGATATCACCAACACAATTGCTTGCATGAGGGCCATATATTTGACAATTCTGAAAATAGGGAGCACACGATCTTTAACGGCACGTAACCGCCAAGGACAATTGTGAGTGTCTTTCCTCTTACACTGGATGACGTATTTCGTTGGCTCCACTTCAAAAACATGAAACATTTGTTTTTATGAATGGAGTACGACTTCACAAGATCTCTCAATTGCTTCAAAGAATCAAACTCTTGTCCGATTTTGAATTCACCAGAAAAGAACTTGTTTCTAACCTATGTCCTCCAACTATCTTCGTCTCTAGGATCAACTTCAGGGATTACATTGAAGGTTTGTGATGGAGCGGACAATTGAATAGCTTTGTCATTCTCCTCAAGCAGCCCTTCATTATCCTAAACATCATCCCCATCTACATCCAATTGCTCAACCCCAAATTGATCTACGTTATTTTGAAGGTTGTTCGCTGAGTTTGGATCATGATGTGTTTCAGAAGAAGTTTGAGATACGAATGCAGACAAATGATGTTCAACATCAATGTCGGTGAGCAATCGTGTGAACGAACCCACCCTAACATTCTCATTTGTTAGAGGAATTTGTGACGGCAAAGATGAGTGAATTTGAGATTCGGAAACCACAACTCAATCTGGGGTTTGATTCTTTGGAATTTGTTCAATGAACAATTGCATGGCATTGGATTGCATTTGAGAAGTAGCCAACCACATTGCCTTAAGGGAATTATCATCATCTAACGGGAATGGTGCAAAAGAATTCACATCCAAATAAAGGATATACCTCGTGAGAATTTTCAAGTCCATATGTGTTTGATCACACCCTACCACTCCATATATTTCCTCCAGATTTTGCAAAAAAATCATTCTACGATTATCAAAGACAAACTTCTTCTCCCCATCATTAGACACAACATCGCCATTACTTTGAACAAAGCTACCACCCCAACAACACACTAGTGGAAAGCTTGAACACTCGGCCATGTTCTAATCTAATACACAACAATCAAAAATATCACTAAGTAATGTAGGACCAAATCCTAAAGCTTCTAACCAAAGAAAAATAAAAAAAAAATCAATATCAACAACAAACCCCAAGGAATTTTATAGCATTAGGATGTGAATTATAACATACATCATAATCACTTACACTTGAACATCAATTAAGCAACAACATAAATTAATTACTCACAATTTTGGATATTCAACAACAAATAGAAAATTTAAAAAAATCAAAAAACTCTATGAATATATAAATAGAAAATTTTAAAAAATCAAAATACAACACACTAATTTTGCAATTCATAGTTGGTACAGAGTATATATTATCAATGATCATCGTTTATATAAATTAAATTAGATAGTATCACATGGTATTTATATTATATTTTTTATTTTATTATGCTCGGCACAGACATATTTGCACCATCACACTCTAGTACATACATATTGATCGATGTGAAGGATTATGCATAACATTGATAAGCCCCAATTTACTGTAGTATATATATATATATATATATATATATATATATATAGAGAGAGAGAGAGAGAGAGAGAGAGAGAGAGAGAGAGAGAGGGCGCGAGCTAAGCTAGGGTCAAATTAATTGCTTAACTACCAGCCCATGCAATGTTGGTTGACAGTAGTCAATGCGTGCATGTATTGGTATAGATTATACGAGCGACGTGATATTTGAAAGCAAATATCATATCATTCATATGGTTCATGTGTGAGCTGAGTGCGACTCACTCTTAGAAGTTTAGAATGCAAATGCTGTTACTCAAATGGTTATACCAGCCATATAATTTAACTAGTGTTGGATGATCGATCTTGAATTCCAATTAAATGATGAATTTAAGGATGAACAAGAAAATAACTAGTGTGCGTTGTTGATCTGATGGTACTAGTTCACTGCTAGTACTATTACTATTACGAGTAGCTTCTATTCTATCCCTTTTTATTCGTTACTCTCATCACATGTTTCTGTTAAATGCATTCAAACTACTTTCTACTTCCCATCATTTATTCCTTCTCCTGTCCCCTTCCTCATCTTTCTCCCTTTAATTACTTCCCTTGTCAACCCATTTTTATTTTATTTAATACATCATCCTACCATATGATACAATTTTTTTCCTCAATAATGTTGTATTGGCAACTTTCTTATTTACGAGTTTGCTTCGGATATGAAATTACTAGTTATTTATAATCTTAAGGCAAACTATTATAAGAACTTTTTTAAAATTTTTATATATATATATATATATATATATATATATATATATATATATACGAGCGTTTTAAAAATAAAAAAAAAATAAATAGAGAGATTGTCAAAATTGAGGAGGATAACTTGAATTTGGAGTACAATATTTAACAAAACACTATATCCAATGTTTAATTTTTACTCCTATTTATGCCCAAAAAAAAGGAAAAATAAAGAAGAATAAAAATTCATTACATGCGTACATAATTAATTGAAAAAAAAATTCCATTTTTACCATGAAAAGTTTAATAGTCTGTAACCTTTCAAATTTAAATTAAATTTCAAGTTTTACTTTCTTTGACAAATATAATATTGATTGATGTGCTTTGATAATGAAATAATTTGAATTGATTGATTATTTTTTCCTTTTGAAAAGTTTTATTTGTAGTATAGTAATTAAACTCACTTTGAATGGTAGAAAGGTAATTTAATAGGGGGACACCATTGCTCCCTCTTCCCTTATGTAATAGAGATTATTATATAGATAACATCAACAATGACTTTTTTTAACTAAAAGGAGAAACTTCATTACTTATCCAAGAGGAACAACCTAAAGGAGAAAAGGAGTACAAGGGAACTACACAACAACACACGAAACAGAGTACAAGACAGAAACATAGGCAACATAAAACAAAGCAGAAAACCAAGGCCTAGGCCTGAACAAACATACAACCATGACTAATTACAAGCCAATCAAGGGACCAAATACAAACGAGAAGAAAAGGAGATTAATCCCCCGGCATGGCTCCACCATTCTCCTTCATGAAAGCATCTGCCAGGAACCCAGGAAGCTCACAAAAAAGGGTCTTAGCACTCCCCATTTTCATACCGAAACTAGCAAGCTCATGGGCCACAACATTATGAGCACGAGGGATGTACAAAATCTCAACCGAACCAAGAGTCTCCAACAACTTAGCAGCATCCCAAAGAATAGGACCAAGAGCATGCTTGCCGAAGTCCACTTTGGAACGAAGAAGACGAACAACTTCAGCCGCATCCATTTCTAGGTCGAAGTCTTCATAACCAAGCATTTGCATAAATTGGAGGCCAAAAAGAGCAATCCTCAACTCAACAACAGTCGCATCCCAAGCATGAATCTTGATGGAGAAGCCCATACATGATCCATTTACCATCGGGGCCTCGCACAACACCTTCTCCAGCAGCTTTGTTGTCACTATAATAGCTAGCATCAACATTTAATTTCACTCTGTTAGGGGAAGGAGGAATCCACTGAGTAGGGACAGAGGTAGCTTCTCCACTCGACAATTCCTTACCCTGCAAAAGAGAATTAGTGCAATGCCAATCATTAAGAAATCTGTTAAGCAAGAAGGAAGGGTGCAAAACCACCGAATCAAAAACCAAACGGTTCCAAGCAAACCAAATGTGCCAAATAGCCACACCAAAAAGCTCAGCCCAATTATCTTTAAGATTTAGATTAAAACTCATCCAATTAGTCCAATCCAAATTAAAGAACAAGTCCAAATCCACTCTAACATTGCATAATTTCAGATTAAAAAAGGAACACCAAAGCTTCTTAGAGGTAGTACAATCTCGAAAAAAGGTGAAGATGATCCTCCGGGGAGGTGGCACATCTAGAACAAAGGGGATCAAAGTTAGGGATTTTTAGGGAGCGATTAGTACCAACCGGAAGAATAGCATGGGCCACATTCCAAATCAACATGCGATATTTAAAGGGGATTTTTATTTTCCACAAATGCTTCCAAGAAAAAGGAAGATCAAAACCAATATTCCTAGGCTAAATAATAAGATTATAGCAAGATTTAATCGAAAAAAGCCCATTAGAATTGTCTTTCCATCTCCAACTATCCTCTAAGTCCCTAGAAGAAGACAAAGGAATTCGAAGAATAAGATCAACCAAATAAGGAGGGAGGAGATGACTATTACCACTAAGATCCCAAGAACCATTAAGAATGATGTGGGCTACTCTCCAATGATCCAAATGCTCCAGAATTGGGCCTATAACAACCGTAGCAAGAGGGGAATCCCCAACCCAAATATCCCACCAAAGAGAAGTGGAAAGACCATTGCCAATTTGTCTACATAAGCCAATCTTTAACATCTCCTTGCCCTTAAGAATATCTCTCCAAAGAGGGGAGCTAGAATTCCTAGCAATAGCATCTAAGAAATTGGGGGTATTAGATGTCTAGAAAGAATAATTCTAACCCAAAATTTGTTAGGTTCCGTCAAAACTTTCTAAGCCAACTTGGCCTTAAAGGCAAGATTCCACTCCTTGAGTCTTCTCATGCCCAAACCTCCCAAACCAATAGGTTGACAAATGTTATCCCATTTCATTCTAGGTAAATAGTGCGATCTATCCACTTTGTTCCACAAAAATCTCCTACTATGTCTTTCTAATTCCTCAAGAACAGAAGACGGAAGAAGAGAGGTCTGCATAGAATACACAGGGTAGGAACTCAAAACCGACTTAATTAAGGTACATCTTCCGGCCAAATTGAAAAGTTTAGCTTGCCAATTCCTAATTTTTTCTTTAGTCTTACTGAGCATATCCGCATAATCCAACTTCCTAAGCTTGTTAGGGCAAATAGAGACACCTAAATATTTCCCAAAATTTGTAGAGCCACTCAAACCACAAGAAGAGGCAAGAATCCTACGGAATCTATGGTGCATTTTAGGGGGGAAAATGACTTTAGACTTAGTAGGACTAATGAAAAGACCAGAAAGATAACCAAAATTATTAAGAACATTCAACATAGAACGCATATTATTCATAGTGGCTTTGCCAAACAGAAAAACATCATCCGCATAGAAAAGGTGGGAAATACTAATATCAGAGTCCACATGAATAGGAATCCAAGAATTATTATTCAYCGCATTTTCAATAAGGATGGAAAGACGCTCCATACAAAGAACAAAAATATAAGAGGAGAGGGGGTCCCCTTGCCTAATGCCCCTCGAAGGAAGGAAACTTTCCGTAATCTCACCATTCCACAAGACAGAAATAGAAGGAGACGTAATACAACTCATTATCAGGTTAACAAAATGCACAGGGAAATCAAAACCAATGAGAGTATCATGAATAAAACTCCATTTCAAACTATCATACGCCTTAGAGATGTCCACTTTGAAAGCACAAACATGTTTTTTATTAGAGCATTTTAAAAAAGATGGGTAATCTCTTTGACTACAAGCACATTTTCTTCTATCAAACGACCATGCACAAAACTAGATTGAATAGGATTATGAGAGAAGGCAAAATAGGTTTCAAACGATTCGAAATCACTTTGGTCACAATTTTGTAAATCATATTGCAAAGACCTATAGGCCTAAACTCTTTCATAGAAGAAGAAGGAACTTTAGGAATTAAGCAAATAAAAGAATCATTAATATCATCAACAATTCTACCATTCACAAAACAAGAATTAACCAAATGAAATATAGAATCCCCCACACAATTCCAATTTCTTTGGTACAGTATGGGCTGGATGCCATCCGACCCTGGACTCTTTGAAGGGTCCATACCAAAAAGGGCATACCTCACTTCCTCTTTGCTTATGTTCCTGCACAAACTCAAAGCATCATGGTCATTAATTCTAACATCACCTCTAAAGGAGGAAGACCTAATAGAGGAGACATGAGTGGAGGAGAACATATGAATGAAGAAGGAACGAGCCATAAGCTTAAGCACCTGAGGATCATCAATCCACCCATCATCATCATTTTTCAGGGAAAGAATTTTTCTTTTGGCTTGTTTAATTTTAGCAATTAAATGGAAGTATTTAGTATTCTAATCAAAATACTTTCTCCAATTTATTCCAGCTTTTTGGGCCCAAAAACGTTTTTCCATTTTCAAAATTATGTCCAGTTCGCTAAGTAACTGTTTTTCCAAGTTAATAAGAAAAGGAGAATCACTCTTATCTAAAGCAATCTGAATGCCTTTTATACGAGCAATTAACCTATTTTTCTTATGCAGATCTTTGTTAAAAACATTTGAAACCCAACCCTTTATATCTGCATGGAAATGGGATCGAGCGGAAATAAATTCCCCACTACCCTTATTCCAGCAAGTTTCAAAGAAATTTTTAAAATTATCATGCAATAACCAGGAAGATTGACATCGAAAAGGATAGTTCCCAGACCTAGGATTTTCATCAAAAGTAAGCATGATAGGACAATGATCAGAAAAAGTACGAGGAGGTGAGATACCTTTGTGTTAGGGTGAGCATTAATCCAAGCTGGATTAACCAGAGCCCCATCAAGTCTCTCTCTGATGATACGAGCACCTTCCTGTCCATTGCCCCAGGTATAGTCAGATCCTTCGAAACCCAAGTCCAGTAAGTTCAGTTTGTCCATCCATTCCAAGAGACGAGTACCTTGCGAAGCAGTGACTTTCTTACCTCCTTTCTTTTCGTTTTGAGCGGCCACTTCATTGAAGTCCCCCATAACTGTATGAGGGACAACTGGGGGAGGAGGGGTAGCAGCCATAGAGTTCCACAACGATTGTTTGGTCGCGGTGGAACAAGGGGCATGGATCCCCGTAATGAGGGCCTCTGAGTTAGGAGCTCTAAATTTAACTAGAGCATGAAAATAATGAGGAGAAGGAACGACAAAGTCAATAAGAACAACACTTGTTTTAGTAATTAGGTATAGATTACATCAGCAATGACTTGTTTTACTAGTTAGGTATAGATTTGATACTCATACCTCAATCCCCCAAAGCACAGGATTTTGCAACTCAAGGGGAGGTGGATATAGCTCAAGCCCATACATTAATTTTTTAAATTAAACAAATAAAAATCATTCTCAAGTAAACTCATACATTCAAATCCCTATCATTATATGAACCAAACACCCCCTAATACTTCATCTTTTTTTAATAGTGACACATTAACAAAAGATGTAAACATTTTTTCTGGTCAAAACGTTACTATTAAATGACCAGAGAAATTATTTGCAATCCTGTTGGCCGCTCTATTTGTTGGCCATGAATCTGGTGAATACTACAATGTAACCACTACATACTTGTTAACTTGTTTGGGACCTTCCTTATAAGTTACTCCGTACCAGTTTTTTTTAGCACGCGATGCGTGCTTGACGTTTTAAAATTTACCTTAATAGTGAACAATAATATGAAAAGTATTTGGCTACTGAGTGGTTGACTATAATTTTTTGTAGTACATAGTACGTACTAATAGATAAATTAGTAAGTTAATCACCATGTTTATCTATTTCTTTCTTTATTTATTATTTATACAAAAATTCTAAGTTTCTTATTTTGTCATCAAAGTGTTTTTAATTTCAAAATTTAAAAATATTTCCATTATTAACTTGCTTAATATTACACATGGTAAGTTGCTTTTAATTGATATTTTGGTTATTGATTTTTTTAGATAGTTATTATGAAATTTCGCGGAATATTCCTGTATTGATTGGTTGTAGATTTTTTAGGCAGTTATTTAGCTTGATGGCGTGTAATATTAATTTACCAAAGGGATAGGGGTAGAGTGGTAATTTTGGGGCGACATCACCGACTCACCGTGACCTCCCCCCTTCTCTTATATAATAGAGATATACGAAAAATACCATCCACGTAGAATCGGCTTGTTTTTCAGATAATCGGCCAAAAGCGATATCGCCGTAGCCTTTTATTGGTAAAAACACTATCAACGGTAACGTTTTATCAGTATAAAACGCTAACGATGATAGCATTTTACTTCTAAAACACTAATGACGACAACGATTTACCAGTAAAACGCTATTGACAATGGCGTTTTACACATAAAATGCTATCGTTGTTAGCGTATTATATTGATAAAACGCTAACGACGATAGCGTTTTTACCTGTATATTTCAGCGAATCTTAATAAATTCTACCATGATCAGTTATTTTACTAACTCTCTATTGTCATTAGAGATTTATTATAAAAAAAACTCTATTGATATTAGCATTTTCATATATAAAACTGCTAATGACAATAGCAATTTTTTAAAAAGAAAAAAATTACAAAACTGGTCCTACGTGGACGGTACCGTTGTAAATACTTTTATTTCTGAAGCATACTTGTAATTAAGAAACTTGGGAGCATTATTCATGAAAAAAATTCCCATATGATACTCCATCCGTTCCTTTTGTTTGTACTGTTTTATGAAAGAATTTGTTCTATATTTAACTCTTTTTCTACGATAAAATGAACCATATTTATTATTTTGCTTCCATCACATTAAACAAAATTTTAACCACTATCTAAATTACTCCATGAATTTCACTTTCCAATATACATTTATTAGATTTTTCTATTAAATTAAATTAAAAATTGGGGAGTGATAGGGTGACCCTAAGGGTTGGCAAACTCTCTTTTCAACAAAGATTTTTATGAAATTAACCACTTTTTTAATTAAAGATTCATTTTCTTAATTTTCTTCCTGATTGCTAACAAGACAAATAAAAGGGAACAGAGAAAGTATACATCACTTGTAATAAAAATATTTTTTAGGACTAAATTCCCCTAAAAGCTTTAATATTCATGCTAAATTATTTGGTTAATCCAATGTGAATCTATAAGACTAGTTTTCTATGCATGCAATGCGTGCGGTAATTTTTCGTTCATATTAGGCATTTTAGTAACAAAGTAGTGTGACAATTTAATATGCTGATTGACAATATAAGGGAATGTTTACTGTTGAGGGACAATATGATAATTCAAATAGTAATAATTGTGAAGTTTTTATTGTAGCTGATACGTAGTACGGAGTATAAAACAATCTAGTTGAAAATTGTTGAGTCCCTAAGGTTTTGAATGATGACAAACAGAAACACTGAACGAGAAACATGACATTGTAAATGTGAATATAACTGGTGGGCCTGGGGAACCAGCTGTAATTAAGCACGTTGTTTCCTTAGACAAGTTATTACTCATATGTGTTATCTATTGAACTAACTTGACTATATGCAGGGAATAGTTGGATGTGTAAAGTTCCATGTATTGGTGGGGAACCAGTAAGAACTGTTCCCTCGACTGTTATGCTGAAAAGCAGTCATATACTCATTATTATGCATTAACCTTGTTACATGTGCAGTAGTTGAGTTGATTCCAAGACTTGAAGCATGTAGGCCTTTTCGAAGACATTCGAAGAAAGATGCAGTGTTCATAATTGAAGTATTCAAGGAAGATTCAAGTCTTGAAGATTACATGAAAAGAAGATTTGTACTTTATTGTTTATCTAGGTTTTTCATGTAACGTGCTCTGTAGTATGATTTGTATGTTTGGGTAATATAAGTGCTTATAAGTGTGTTGAGTTATGTTGTGAATTCTGGTACAAAGTTTGGAACAGAATTCATAACATACTCAAAGTAGGGAACTAGGTTCACTACGTCGAATATCTTAGCTAGTTGCTTTGAAAAAGATTTCGTAAAATATTTCTTCAAGATCTGTTTTATAAAATATTCTAAGCAGTTGGATAATTAAGTGAATATATTTTGGATACCATACTAGTAATATTTATCTTATATGATTTTATTCTGTTGATAAAACCGAATAAGATAGATACTTTCCATAAATCACATAATGGCTTGTAGATCAAGTTTGTGTGATTTAAGGAAACTAGGGTTATATATCCAAAGTCTATATATATTCACTTACTCGTCCATATTCCATCGATCTCTCACGTATCAATTTCGAGCATTATTTTGAGAGAAAACATGTAAGCACAAAAACCCTACATCGAGTTATATACAAGAGCACCTTAGAGCGTAACCATATTCTCTTTATTAGCTTTTAAGAAGTGAGATCAAAAGAGAGAAAACTGTTATTGTCAAAGCTTTCAACAGAGGGGTTGAAAGCTGGGTGAGTGTTTGTGAGGTCAAATACAAATGGCTTACGAGTGTAATTCGAGTGTACATTCGGAGTAGAGTGGGGTGTACTGGTTCCCGGAGTAGGGAAACAGTAGGGAGTGTACTCTTTATTTTTCGGAGTAGATTAATAAAAGAACATAGGGTAGCAGGACGTAGATCGTCATAGTTGGTTAGCTAAACCTTGTTAAATCTTGTGTTTCCTTTATTGCATTACTCATATTCTGCTGCTTACAGGAACCAGTTGGCCGGTTCCTCACACAATCGAAAATAAGAAAAAATTGACTAAGGTTATTAATTACTCAATTCMCCCCCCCCCCCTCTTGAGTTCTCCAAAACTTTCAAAAATTTACACAAGAAGAAAATATGAATCGGCCGACTGCCAATTATCGACATTTATTTAATTATTATTATTATTTAATTATTTAATTCATTTAATATTATTCTCATTTAATTCATTTAATTATTATTTTTTACCGATCGACAGACGGTTGGTAAAATTTATACACGAAGTTAAAGAAACCCAACATTTGCTAATTACAAAGCCCAACAGAGGTAAAAAAAAAACTTCAACATTTCCTACTTTCTCTCACCTCCCGCCCAATTTTTTCTCAACTTTTATTTTTTCATCACAATAGTGGTAAAAAAAACTCTTCAACACTCTTTCTCCTACCATACAACACACACATCATCTTTTTTATTTTCACACTCCTATTTTTATATTAAACATTTTTAAGTAAATAATGTTTAGTAATTAATTACTCACGATTTATTAAAATAAAAATAAAAATAGTATTTAATATTATTTTTTGATTAAGTTTTTTATTGTCAATAATCACCTTTTAAATATTGTACTCCCTCCGTTCCATGAAGTTCTTACCACTTCCTTCATATGGATGTTCCATAAAGTTCCTATCACTCCTAATTTATTCCATTTTAGGAAACCCTATATTATGTTTTTAATTGTGGTGGTCCATCATGTGGAACCCATCATACCACTTGCAATACACTCATGTGTATTAAACAATGCAATTTTATTTGTTTCTCCCTTCAAACTAAATCTACTTTTTAACCCCACTTCTCATATAATACTAGTTTCCATATTTTATTCTCAAATAGTGTATTTAGAAACGGAGAGAGTTTAATTAATTAGTCACGTCTTAAAAAAGTTGACAATTATGTAATTATTTTCATTAATAAATTAAAGACTTTTATAAAAAACAACAAAAGTACAAGAAGATTACAATAGCTTTAATTGAAACATAACTTTTTGGTTAAGATGAAAATATATTAGAAACACCAAGTACAACCTAGACACATCTAAGAAATGGCAACCCTACTATGTAGGCCTACCAACCAAAGATAGTCTCTAAAGCTGGTAACAAGCTACCAGAATACAAGCAATTAAATGCCTAAGTCAACCAACCAACTCCTAGTAGTAATACTCAATTTACACACATAGAGCTTTTTACATCTTTGTGTAGCATTGGACAAGATCTTCTGAACTAAAACCTCTATAGTAGGCAGTTGATCCAACCAAATAGCCTCATTTCTAGTTCTCCATAGGTTGTACAGGAGACAAGCAATAGTGGTGATGATCACTTTATTCTGGATTAAGGATCGATGTGTTTTCCTTTGCAGCCAAAACAATAGTTGTGTCATGTTACAAAAAGTTCTTTTAATGTCAAACCAATCCAAAACCTGTTTCCAAACCTGAACACTGTATGCACATGCAAAAAAGAGATAAGTGTGTGTCTCAGGATGAGTACCACACACACAACAAAGATCATCAGGCACTATATGAAATCTAAGGAGTCTATCCTTAGTCTGTAGCCGTTCAAGCACAATGAGCCACCAGATGACCCTAGATTTTGGAATAGAAAGACTGTCCCATATGGTATTACTCCAATGAACCTTAGGTGTCGTCCTCTCTTTCAAAAATTTGTAAGCCTTGCTAATAGAGTAAGGAGCCCCATGCTGAGGCCACCATTGCTGCATATATAGGCATTTGAGTCTACTTTTGCTCTGTAAATATCTTTCCAAATCCAACTCCCCAGAGTTGATGGCTAATAATCCCACCAACTTTTACCCTTCAAGTAGATAGAGTGTACCCATCAGACCTAGAGAGTATCTTTTTTCTCGGTAATTTTCCAAATTATTTTCCCAACAGCAAGGTCATTCCACAAACTGATGTCCCTAATGCCAAGACCACCAGCCTTCTTAGAACTACAAACTGTAGTCCAATTCACAGCAGCAGGCTTAGAGCCATTGAGAGTACCTTCCCAGAGAAATCTCTTTCACAACTTGTTGATTTTGTTGATCACACAAGTGGGAAGGATCTTGATTTGCATCTAAAAGGTGCACAAGCTCATGAGGACATAATTGACTAGTTGCACTCTCCCTGCATAAGAGAGGTGCCTAGTTTGCCAAGAATTAATTCTGAGAATGATTTTCCTGATAAGAGTATCACAGTCCTTAGCATGTAGCCTCCTATTAGCAATGGGTGTACCCAAGTACCTGAAAGGCCAGGAGCCTAGCTGAAAGCCTGTTTTCTGACAAAGAGTATGCAAATCAGTCTCAGGCATATCGGAATGATAGATCTCTGACTTGCTATGATTAGCAGTAAGACCAGAAACCTTCTGAAAATGGGAGAGCCCTTGTAAAAGCAAATTAGCACTGGAAAGTTCTCCTTTACAGAATAGCATTAAGTCGTCAGCAAAGCACAAGCTTAAGAGCTTTAAACCTTTACATCTTGGATGAAATTTGAAGGACTTTTTAGAACTAATGTAGACAAGGGTACGATGCAAAATACTCCATACAAAGTACAAACAACTAGGGAGAGAGAGGGTCACCTTGCCTCAGGCCCCTCTTTCGAGTAAAGTAGCCTTGAGTTGTCCCATTCAGAAGCAAAGTATAAGGATTAGTAATGCATGCCATGACTACCTTGATTAGGGATGCTTATCGAGCGAGTCGATCGCGAGCAGGGTGCGACTCGACTCGGCTCGTTAAAAAATCTCGCTTGCTCGACTCGACTCGTTACTCGTTAAGCTTTTGCTCGACTCGTGACCGATAGTGTGTGAGGGTGCTCGACTCGAACTCATTCCAAAAATTGTGACTCAACTCGCAAGCTCGACTCGTCAACTCGGCTCGATCTCGTTAATTTAAACTTGATAACAAAAAGGCATAAATCAACAATAAAAAAAATACAAGTCCTTAAGACTTCAACAATCCATCAAACACCTATTTTCAAGTTTTCAACTAGTGATACAAATTGCACAAGAACAACAATATTCACAAGTACCCAAGAATAAAGTTTAATAAATCATACAAACGTGAAAAAAAATAAAATACAAGTCTTCCCACAACAAATCTTAAATCTTCACTTCAAATCTTCAATCAATACTTGAAAACTTCAAATCTTCAATCATCACAAGATTAAACAAGATTAGCCCTAACTGAAAGTAAATGACAATTCATAAAATTTAAAAAAAAAACAATAATTCACAACTAAAGAATAACTACAAAATGCAATTAAGCAAAATGATATCATATATTCATAGACATATTAAGAAAAATAAAACAAAAATAAAAAAATTAAAAAGGGTTAAAAAAAAAACATTGGATGCAGCGTCTGTTACTAGTACGCGACAACTCGACAAGACGACGACAACGACGATGGCAAATCTCGACAACAGTGGTTGAGAGATTGAGAGAGGAAAATAGGGTTTGACCGTTTGAGTGTTAGGTTTGTGTTGTGCAAGAGACTGAAGAGAGTGAATGAGAGAAGGCTTGAGACTTTGAGTGTTAGATTACGTGAATTGGGTAGTAGAATTAGGAATAGAAATGGGTTGGCCCAAATAATTTGATATGGGTATAGACACTTTTTTATATATAAGTAAATTGATTATTTTTAGTTTTAATTTTGATGTTAAATAAAATATTATTTATTATAAAATATTAACTAAAAAAATTAACGAGCTGCTCGCGATCTTAACTATTCGAGTTGGGACTTGCTCGACTTGACTCATTAACGTACCGAGTCGAGCACGAGCTCGAGTCGAGCTTTGACCGAGTCGGTCACGAGCTGCTCACGAGCTCGACTGCTCAATAAGCACCCCTAACCTTGATGAAGTGAGTAGGGAACCCCAAAGCAAACATCATAGAAGTGAGGAAAGGTCATTCAAATGTATCATACGCTTGTTGGAGATCAATCTTAAGGAGGTAACCAGAAGGATTGTTTGTCCTAGCATAATGTTTGACAAGGTCTTGGCAAAGCAGAATGTTATTGATGATATTCCTGCCCTTGACAAAGGCTCCTTGACATTCAGAGATAATATCAGGGAGCACCTCTCTTAATTTGCAACAAATAAGCTTAGAGATGCACTTGTAAATCACATAACAATAAGCTATAGGTCTATAGTCTGTGACCTTATTAGGACAATCCACTTTAGGAACCAGAGTAATAGAGGTGGCATTAATGGCCCTCAACAGTTGACCATTGTAAATTCCTGAATTGCAGCAGTGATATCCTGTCCAATAATGTTCCAAGAATGCTTAAAAAAGTGACTGCCATAACCATTTAAACTAGGGGCGTTGTTAATAGGAATAAACCACATAGCTGCCTTAACATCCTCAGCAGTAAAATCAAGTTGTAGCATCTTTTTATGAGCATCAGATAATTGAGGACTTTACTTAACAATCTTCATGTGCAATGGGAAACAAGGTTTGGAAGCCTGCATAAAGGTAGAAAAATGTTGAACAAATTCAGAGCAAACTAGCTTGGGATCATCAAGCCATTGTCCTTCCTTGTTCATAATAGAATTCATTCTATTTCTATGCAATCTGACCTTTTAGCTTTATGGAACATAGCTGTGTTAGAATCCCCCAATAAGACCCAATCCTCTTTAGCTTTCTGTCTAAGAAATTGTATGTAGAGTTGGTGAGCCTCCTTATGAGCTTGTAGAGCAGAATGCTCAGCTGTAAACAAAACAGGATGAGGGTTCTGATGCATCCTTTCTTGAATCTCCAAAAGAGTTTTTTGCAATAGCTCGTTCCTTAGTAGTAACATCACCAAAGCAAGAAGAATTCAAGCTCTTCATATCAGACTTCAACCTCTAAGCTTTTGAGAGATCTGAAACATGAGGTGTCCAGTAGAGTGCTTATTCCAAGCTAATTGGACAACATCAGATAATTTGGGACTGCTAGTCCAGAAATTGAAAAACCTGAAAGGTTTGTTGCCAACTAAATCAGGAAAACATTTGAGAGGAGCGGGGGTATGATCAAAGTCTCCCTCAGGGAGGAAATTAACCTAAGTATTGGTAAAAGAAGTAATCCAGGCTGAATTTGCCAAAACCCTATCCAGCTTGCATAGGACTCTATCATCACCACTTTGCTTATTACTCCAGGTATAAAAACGACCAACAAACTTAACATCCATGAGAGCACAGTGATTCATGCAATCAGCAAAGGCTCTCATACCAGCCCTAGTAGAGATATTACCAATTTTTTCCCTATCTGTCAAAATGATGTTGAAATCTCCAGCAACCACCCAACCATGAGAGATGGTGTTAGCTAGTAGTTGCAAGTGATGCCAAAGAGGAGCCCTCTCAGCACAGCCATTAAAGGCATAAACAAAAGTACACTCAAATTGAAGCCTACTAAGTACAGGTGTGATTTTACAGTGAATGAACTGTGCATTACAAACCAAAATATCAACCTCAAAAAATTTGGGATCCCATGCCAAGATAATTCTACCCCGACCATGATAAGGGAGATTACTTGTAATGCAACAATCAGGACAAATTCTTAAATACATACTACCAAGGTTATGAGCCCTCCCCTTGGTTTCTAGGAGACATAACAGTTTGGCTTTAGTCTAAGAGAGCATGTCCTTGACCTTATTTTGCTTAGCCACATTGTTAATGCCCCTGGTGTTCTAGATGAGGATGTTATCCATCCTGAATAGGGGAGCCACCCCCTTCCCAGAATGTCTAGTCAAAGTTCCAAAGCTTGAGTCCTTGAGAGCTTCATGAAGTAAAACTTGAAATTTGCTCTCTTGAAGAGGCATACATGGAGGAGGTTGTTGTACCTTAGATTTGGAGCCATGTTTAACAGAGACAAGGATAAAACCTTCCTCATCAACCTGTCTAGCTGCAAGGGGTAGCTTCTCAACCATTCCAGTCTTAGGATCTTTTTTAGGCATCCATACCTGCCTCCCTGGTGGTTTTGTGCGACAAGCAGTAGCTACATGACCCATCTTCTTGCATTTCTCACAAACCACTGGTTTCCACTCATAGACAATCTGCATATCCACATCCAAGCCCACTTCATCAATGAATGTGATTGAATTAGGGAAAACTTGATCTATAGCAACCTAAACTTGTACCCGAGCATATTTTAGTCTTGTTTTGTGCTCAGTATGGGAGTCTTACTTGAGCAGGACACCAATCCCATCCACCTGTTTAGTTAGGCTCTTAAGACCCCAATATTTCACATGCAAAGTGGGAAGTTGTACCCAAATAGGGATTTTGATATTACTGTAATCCTCAACATCCAAATTAGGAGACCAACGTTTCACAAGCATGGGTTTCCTATCAAAGGTAAAGGAACCAGTAAGGGCCACATCAACACCCCCTTGGTCCTTAAACCTCACCACATACCCTCCCTTCTCAAGAGGCATCACTGTGTCAACCCCTCTGTTACTCCAAATACGTTTGATGTAACCCTCCATGACCTTTGGAGGCGGTTTGGCATCCAAGATCACACAAATGACAACCGTATTCCAAAATTCCAATTCCCCAGCTATATCCTCCAATTCAATCTTAGGTTTAGAATTATGCATATTAGGAGGAATAGTAGCATGCATAGAGTCATCATCAAGACGAGTAGTCCATTCAAACTCAATACACATAGCAGCATGATCAACAACAGTAGTAGTATTATCAGGCGCAAGATCCAAAGGATTAGTAGCAACACTAGCATGAGTCACAATATCAGGAATATCCGAAATAGAGCATGACCAATAGAAACCCTAGGGTTTGTATGAATAGAAGGAGGCTTCACAATCGAACCAAAACTTAAGATTCGACCATGTCCACTATTAGAAGGGGAAGAGATACCTACAATCGGCGTATAATCAAACCCAGTTTTGTTCAACATAACACCTCCTCCAGTATCCTTCTTGTCGCAATCCACAATATCATCATCGAAAACTCCATCATCAGAATCCGAGGACACGTCCAAATCAGATTCCCAAGGTGGATTAATCAATGGAACAGTAACATTCTCCTTCATCGAAGACGGTTTACATTGCAAAGCCTCGATTCCATTACTTTTACGTTGATTTTTTGATTAAGAGCTAGGTTTTGTTACCTTCTTACCTGAACCTCCTTTCCTTGGCCGTCCTCGAGCCCTCCCCTACGCCATGGCTTCACCCCGAGAATGGAGGATGAGAGAGATGGATAGAGGCTAGAGAGAGAAAGTTACAATGGTGGTGCTACTAATTAAAACATAACTTACGCTACCATACAAATACGACGAAAAATAATTAAAAACGATAGCATTGTAAACATGATTAGTACGAAAATAAATCCTTAGTTCATTTTGGTGGTGACGAAAGTTTTGTAAATTGTGCTCAACCAAATCGCGTTTCAGAGCTAAATGAGTTTCTCTGTCACAAACGTCAACCCTTCGTTGAACGTACAATTCGAAATCAATGTTGCCCGGTCGTTTGACGTTGTATTCAAAAGGCTCATTGTTGTCTATCGTAGCACTTGTACTAGCTCCCAAGCTTTTAGCTGTCAAACGTTGTGGGCAATGTTCTTCATAGTACCGACATAAAACATATGCTCCGGTGTAGTTAAGTCGTTCTTCTTCACAATCATGTTGTGGAGAATAATACAACCTTTCATTATGTCACCCAAAATGTCTTCATCATACGCAAGTGATGGTTGTATCATTGCAAATCAAGCTTGTAAAACTCCGAAAGTCTGTTCGACGTCTTGACGAGCAACTGCTTGTATATCTGCAAACAACTTGTCTTTCAGAACCCGAGGATGCATTATACCAAATGTAGCTCATTTTGGGTAGATTTCGTTTACTAAATAGTAGTCGTAATTGTGCGTATGATCATTGACAGTAAAAGTTGTAGGCGGTGCAAAACCTTGTAGTACCTCGTTGAACACAATAGATCTATAAAGGACATTAAGATCGTTGCAAGAGTCAGGCATTCCAAAGAAAGCATGCAAAATCCATAAATCTTGATCAACCACGACTTCCAAAATGAGTGTTACATTGCGAGAGCGACCAACATATTTTGCTTCCCAGGCTGCTGTACAATTCTTTTATTCCTAATGCATGCAATCTATACTACCGATCATGCCTGGAAAACATTGTAGTTCATTTTGGTAAATGATTTCTTTGTAAATCTTCAGCGATAGGCCTTCTCAAGTAGTCACTTTCAAATTGTAAAATGACCCCTTGAAAAAAGTGACGCAATGCCATCCTTGCAGTCATTTCACCCATATGTCAGTATTCATCCATCGTATCTGTGGCCACACCCTAAGCTAACATTCTCATTGCAGCAGTGCACTTTTGTCATGGTGACAAATCGAGCTTTGCGGTAACATTGCGACGTTGTTGAAAATAGTCATCTCCTTGAACCACCTTCTCCATAATACGACAGAACAAAGGTCTTTGCATTCGAAATCTACAACAAAATTGGTTGTCATTGTAAACACAATTGTCCGCAAAGTAATCATTGAACAATTGGACATGACCTAGCGCTCTATTCCTTTCCAAACTTCTTCTACGGACATGTCGAGTTTCATTTTGTGTTTGTTGGTGTATTAGAGTTTGTGGCAAGTAGTTGAATACGTAATCATCTACTAATTCATCAAATGTTGTGTTCAAATCAAAATTTGGAGAACTTGAATTTGAGGTTGAGCTACTTAGAGACATGTTGTGATTTTTTATTCAATAGTGTTTGGGAAGGGTATTAGTGTTTGTATACTGTCTCGTATGTATGCCTATATATGGAAAGGGTTATGCTTTTTTGAAATAATTCAATGCTTTTTCAGAAATAATTGAATGCTTTTTCAAAAATAATTGAATTCTTTTTCAGAAATAATTGAATTCTTTTTTAGAAATAGTTGATATCTTTTTCATAAACAATTCAATGCTTTTTCAGAATTAATTCAATGTTTTTTCAGAAATAATTGAATGATTTTTTAGAAATAATTCAATATTTTTTCTGAAATAATTGATTGATTTTTCAGAAATAATTCAATGTCTTTTCTGAAATAATTGAATGATTTTTCAGAAATAATTAATGTTTTTCAAAAAGTTTGACTACTTTTCAGAATTTATGACTCCTTTTCCGTAACTTTGAACGCTATTCATTAAAGAGGAATGCTTTTCAGAAAGTATGACTCATTTTCAGAAATTATGACTACTTTTCAGTAGGTTTGAATGCTTTATACCTTCAACTTTGACTCCTTTTCAGAAAGTATGAAAATGTAGATATGAATGTTAAATTAAATAAAAGCATGATGTAGAACATTAAGTAAACGAAATTCATACTCATTTATTACATCATACAACATACATTCATGTTACATGAACAACAACATAATGAACTAGAACATAATGTGGAACACGAACTAAACAAAGTTCGGTCTCCCTTATTACGTTAAACTACAACATAAAGTGGAAATTAAAATAGAACATAAACATAAACATAAAATAGAACATAAACAAGTAATATTTTTAATTGTGGAATCCTCGTACACTTGTTTCGGTAGTTGTTCCTTGTACACCTCTTCACTCGGCGTTAGAGGGGTTTGCTTTGATAACAGAGCTTGCACCAACTCCTGATTCATCTTCTTTTGTTCAAAATTAATCCGCCTCTCCTCCATTTCAAATTGTTTATGCTTTCTCTTTTCCTTTTGGAGTTCTAGTTCCAACTTCTTCTCTATTAGTCCTAATTCCACAACAACAAAAAAGGTATTATCGACCGTCTTAAAAAGATAAAACGGTCGATAAAAACGTAGAAGCGGACAGTTATTGTTTTACCGACAGTGGGTATCAAATTGGACAGTAATTAAGGCTTTACCGACCGTTTAATGATCGGTAAAAATCTTTAACGATCGTCTTTAATGACCGTCGCAAAGAACAGACAGTAATCTATGAAGGTTTACAAAGGTTGATAATTACCGACCGTATTCAGCTGGATGCATATTACCGATCGACGAACGGTCGGTAAAATTTCCGTTTTGCGAACGTTAACAGTCAAGTTTTCAAGTCAACCCTTTTTCTGACTTTACCGATCGTTTAACGGTCGGTAATCATTTTCGCGACAAAATTTCACTCCGAAAAATTCACTCAAACAATTATCGATCGTTTTCAACGGTCGGTAAAATATGCTACTACTAAAAAAAATTTGTACAAACAATTACCGATTGTTGAACGGCCAGTAAAAAGCAAAATTATATCTAAGTTTGACTTGTACTGACCGCTTAATGGTCGGTAATTGTTTATTTATATTTTTTAAATTTTTTTATAAACCTTGTAATAATCTTGCTTTTATCAAATAGTTTTTATGAATGTAATGAAATATTCTTCATTTGCTATCATCCGTAAACTGCAACATTAAATTAAAACGCAAATGTTTTACAAAATGTGTTCAATCGTTTGTCCATAATTGTTTTCATATACATATACAAATAGATCCTACTTTTGAAGTCAAATTTTGGTAGCTAACAGCTAACACATCATAATGCCTATGTGGCACAAGGAGTCGATCCACCACCAGTCAGAGGGTCACGAGGGTGGTTGTCCCTACGAGTGAAAGGGGAAGGACTAATACTGCAATGCTGGATGACAATCCGGCTGTAACAGTTCAAGGTGGCATGCAATTGAGAAATGTACTCATCTCAAGCGTGTATAGTCTGCAAACGCTCTCGTATGGCGCTCCTGCTTAAGAGTCACTCACTCCTTCTCTAACTATGTTTTGGCCTGCTCAGACTCCTCCAATCGTTGTGAAAGTTACGAAATTATAGAAGTAGTCCATATGTTGGAAGAAGTGCTTGAACTCCTACGCGACCTCTCAAGGCTCTCATAGTATGGATCTGCATTGCTACCCAAACTAGGCACTTTTCTCTTCTTCCTCCAACTGACAATCTTGAAGAAAACCTTGTCCGGGTTGGTTTGTGGATCCTTCTTTTGGTTTTTAGCAAGATTTTTCTCATATGTTTCCTACAATATAATAAATGTGTTAACATAAACATAAAAAATAAACATAGATGGTTTTAGGCATTAACAAGTATTTTAGGCCATTTTAGGGCGTTTCAATGGGTTTTCGCGCCGAACTTCTTAAATTTCTACCTATTACATGGTTTTAAAGCTTGAACATGTCTAAAAAATCACTTAAGCTTACTAGGACTTGGTTGCACTAGTTTAAACACGACAAGGTCAATGAAGGGTGTGAAAAGGCCAATTTAGGCCATTTTCGATCCTATCTTCTAAAATTTCTACTCATTACATGATTTTAAAGCTTGAACATATCCTAAAATATTCACTTAAGCTTCCTCGGACTTGGTTGCACTAGTTAGACATGATAAAGTCAGTTTAGGGTGTCAAATGGCCATTTATTCCATTTTTCGCGTCTATCTTCTAAACTTTATACCCATTACATGATTTTAAAGCTTGAACATATCCTAAAATATTCACTTAAGCTTCCTAGGACTTTAATTTGTTGCACTATTTTAGACACAACAAGGTCAATTTAGGGTGTGAAATGACCATTTAGTCTATTTTCGTGCCTAACTTCTAAAATTTATACCCATTACATGGTTTTAAAGCTTGAACATTTCCTAAAATATTCACTTAAGCTTCCTATGACTTGGTTGCACTAATTTAGACACAACAAGGTAAATTTAGGGTGTGAAATGGCCATTTTTAGGAAATTTTCGTACCTAACTTCAAAAATTTATACCTATTACATGGTTTTAAAGCTTGAACATATCCTAAAATATTCACTTAAGCTTCCTACGACTTGGTTGCACTAGTTTAGACACAACAAGGTCAATTTAGGGTGTGAAATGACCATTTCGCACCTAACTACTTAATTTTTTTACCCAAAGCTTGAAAATAAATAAATTTACCTTGATTTCCTTTGCTTTATCGCTCACGGGTACCTTGCCTTTTTCAGGCACATTTTTCATGTGCGTATCAAGGTACAACTCTGCAGCATTGGGAATTACTCCATTTTTCGCAGCCTTAGAAAATAAATGAATGTGTTTGATTAGGTTTACATTATAAAGCAAGATTAGTAAAATAAATAATACGCCACTTACCAATCTCTTCGCCCGCTCGGCAGCCGAAATGGAGTCGGCACAATGTGAGGGTTGTACTTTGTTTGATAAGTCTCCACCTCGCCTATTCTTTGACCGATTTTGAGACCGTTGTTTGTAGTCGTCCTTATCACAATTCTTCATCATCGCCTCATGGAATTTTTTAGGAATCCATTGGGGGCAAACACTAGCACTCTTCCCCTTAGTGTGCTGGTTCTGCAGATCCTTCAGTCGATGCCCAAGTTTTTGGTCAAATTGCTGCCTAGCCTGCGTCTCAAGCTCTGGCCTCCATTTATAGTTATCCTACATAAACATAATGTTGCACAAAGAAAACATATAACTTAGTATACTTAATTTCAATCACCATTTAACTACATAAAACAAATCAAGTAAGCTATTGAAAATAAACATGAAGAAGATCACCTTATTTGAACCAATGATCTTTAGTGTCGAGCTCGACCTACGAGTAGCACCTCCATGGATGGTGAAAGTAGCTGTGGATCACTGCTTTCATGGCTCGATTGATGGAAGTGTTGTCGAACCTTGCAAACAACAATTTAAAGTAAAAACATTAGGAAATCATATAAATGTATGTAAAAAACAATTAACAATTATAGTCAAAATGTTTCTAACTTACCATAATCCGATAGGGTCTAACTCTCCCCATTAGGAGGGGGATTAGCTTGCTCGTGCTCGTGCTTCCCATTAGGGGGATTAAACTGATCCTTAGACATCTGTAAGTTATAATTAGTAACAAATATAAAATACTATATGCAAATCTAAATACAATCAATGACAAAATAACTAAGATGCAAATGAAACTACTCAAATATTCAAATCGAATGTTACAACCTTAAAAATAAAACCTAGAAGTGTTGCAAAAGTTAGAAAAGTTTTACAATCAATATCAACTAAACACAATGACCTTAGGTAAAACAAACTAAATGATATCAAACAAATCTTCCTCAACATCTTCATAGTCGGTGAAATAATCTCCCTCATCAATGCTATCATCATCACTATTGTCACTGTTATCCTCATCACTATCACCTTGTTGAATCAACGCTGCTTGTGCTACGGCCTTTTCATGATCTTCGTCACTCTCATCACCATCATAATTTGGAATCTCATTTGGAGCACAAAGAATCGGAGGAACATCTTGCAAAATTTCCAAATCAATCGGGGCATCAACTTCCGATCTTGCCTTTGTTTTAAAAATATCCAACCATTGCACTAAGTCCCACTTAAGGCTAGGATATTGTGCATAGTACACTTGACTTACTTGATATGACAAAACAAAAGGATCATACTTTGGGAATCTCTTAGTATGATTAACTTCACCAAGTTTGTATTACTCGTGAATGTTCATACTCTTATCAGAGTCCATCCAACTACACTTAAACAAAATTGTTTTGTACACTGTCTCATTCCCATGGTAAACCAATTCCAAGACTTCCTCCAAGAACCTAAAGTTGTCAAGTTCATCATGACTTTCTACACATACTCCATAGTTCATGGTTCCCTTGTTCTTGCCATAGTCATGAGTGTGAAAATTGTATCTGTTGACATAGAACTGCTTCCAACTTTTCACTTGTCTCAAGGGCCAATAACAAGAGCACGTATAACATCATCACTTTGAACCATGTGGGAAATTTAGCTTGGCACTTGCTCCAAATATTACTTTGGCTATGTGAGGTTTTGCTCGAAGAATGTGCTCCTCAAATTGCCTTCGATAAGTAACGAACTATAGGTTAGTAGAAGAACTATTTGAAATGTGAGTTAGTAAAACATTACAAGGTTCAGCAAGTTACCTTTCGTAGTGACCAAGGATGCCACTGTTTGCAAAAACATAAATATGTGCTCGATCATACTCTATGTCTTGCAACTAGCGCAAACTGTGTTGGATCGACTGAACAATACAAGAGGGGGGGTGAATTGTATTGAGGAACTTAAGTTACTTTTCGCGGAATTAAAAGAAACTTGATCAGAGAACTACGATTCCGCAAAGGGAATTTTCCAACACAGAAACCCTCAAGACAAACGCCAGAGAGAAAAAACTGTGGCCTGATGCAACACAGGACTTCGTCTTATTATAATAGGATGCAACACCTAATTACAAACTAAGACACTCGTTCTCAGTTCACAAGGAACTTCTTGAACCCTCGCAACAACCCTCTGTTGGTCACGCTTACTAAAAACTCGATTTCTACGAAATCCCTCGGCTATGAATCTCACTCACAACCCCAGCTTCAATCAACAGAAAGAAGCACTTACAACTCAATGTAAATAATCCTAAATGCTTGGTAGCAATATGAAATAAAGCTCTTATTAAATTCTTTGTCAAGGTGTGTGTTGTTTATGTCCAACTGAGTATATTATGCATAAATGAAGTGCGTAGAAGACAAGCAGAAGTCCACTACACACTACTCCTTTTTTGTAGGAGTATGCTTGTAGTGGAACTTGACCAGCAAGCTCCATCACTCCACGTACTTGATCAGATATAGCCGTTTAATCCCTTAAATATCTCAATTAGTTACACACGTTTTCTTCATAACCGATTTCCCTATTTTAATGGCTCTTCCTATTTCATAAAATCGATTTAATTCAGAAACGTTTTTCCAAAGATAAAACACTTAAGATAAAGAGATATAATACAAGGTTTTTAAGAAATATTCTAACAGAAAATTAATCTTTAATATTTTATGAAAATACTTTATTTATAAATCATATATACAATTTCCTAGGTTTTATTGGGCAAATATATTTTCATAAAATACCGAATCAAAATCCTTAATAGAATTAATTCACAAACTTAGTATTCATTTTCTTTTTATCCTTTGAGCAATATTTCATATACTATAACCAAGCAGTACAATATATCTAGAACCCTAAATCTACTGTACCCAATGTCGAGTCATTTCTACAAGGAACTCGACCTTCCTTGACTTTGAACTTCTTCCTTAAGTTCTTCATTTTTCCAATCAAGTCACAGGAACTTCTCCTTCTCCTAAGGAGTCCTGCTCCATTAAGACTTCTCGAATCATGGAACCTTTAACCACATCACTAAACACACTATTA
Source organism: Bassia scoparia (assembly GCA_008642245.1). Taxonomy (NCBI): domain Eukaryota; kingdom Viridiplantae; phylum Streptophyta; class Magnoliopsida; order Caryophyllales; family Amaranthaceae; genus Bassia; species Bassia scoparia. The sequence continues at coordinate 137,417 of SNQN01000566.1, forward strand.
GATATTAACATATAGAGTTTGCTTTCTTGGTTTGGAGTGCCATTCATCAAAACGTAGGGTCAACAATATTCCCCCTTTTTGATGATGCCAAACCAAGCAAACTCTTAAACCAATTTAGATCAAAAAACAATAGTGTGTTAGTCAAAAAAAAAATTTTTGTACAGGATATATAAGAGAAACACAAGTATTAGTTAATACCCTTATACATGCTTAATCCAGCAAGAAACTCGAGCGGTTTGAATTCTAGAACCTGTTCATTAACTATCAAACCAGAGGGTTTGCTCCTCTTCCCCCTTTTGGCTTTCATCAAAAACATAATATATGTATACACCTCATAGCACAGCACCAATAGAAAGTATATTGGCTGTACCTTTTCAATACACATACAGTCAAGTATACCAATGATCCACACACAGTAAAAATCAAAGCATAGCATATATATATAATCATCCAAAATATATATAGCCCGAAATAGTTCAGATAAGAAAAATATAAGTACCAAAGTTCAAGAGCTAGATCAGCAAAAGGTAACCAAATCCAAAATATTTAAATTACAGACCATTGTTTGATAAATAATAGGGATAGGGTAGGTTAAATTTTCGTGGGAAGGGGAAGAATGAAGCAAAGTCTTCAAGGGTTCCCAAA